>PVJH01039766.1:0-16005 GCA_004026705.1 Nesogale talazaci | reverse complement strand
AAACTCTGTGCTCTGTTGCACACCCTTAGTGTTTTTCCATGGTGTGGTTGGATCAGACAGGGTATAATACTGACCCCGTTTCCCCATTGTTGACCCTGAAGGGCCTTGGGTCAGCAAGGTAAGCAAATTTCCTACTGGAGCCAACCATATGAGCCTCTCTGTGCATCAGCTGTTCTGAGTGGGAATATCGTCCTGAAGGCTCAGTGGGCCAGAATGCACTCCATTCTCAATCCCTCCCCCTTCATCTGTTCTCATGTGTTCTGGTCAGGCATATCTCACTCCCCAAGCTGCAGCTTCAGTGCTCAGCTCCAAAGCAAACTCCTTGGGGGGAGAGGTGGCTGCCCACATAATTGGGATTGGAGTTGTGCTCTCAGACCCCTCCACTGGTTCCCCGCTCCATGCTGTCACGTTGCATTCACATCCTGGACATTGGGTTTAAGTTTGTTCCCTCTTTCCCTGTGGAGATGTAAACAATACACTCCCCTTGGGTGGAATAGTACCTCATTCCCTTTCTACACATTGCCATATCCCCCATCACCCCCCACTCCAGTTGGCTACCATATGTAGCCCTGGATTTGTTCTGCCCCCTGCCATACTACCTGGGCCTCCCCCCAGGATTTTCTGTATCCAGGAGCTTTTTCCCGAAGCTCTTTTTGCATTTTCTTTTTATTAAACTTACCTCAGTGGACTCATGTTGTACCTGTCCTTTTGTGCTTGGCTAACTTCACTTAGCATAATTCCCTCCAGTTCTTCCCATGCGGTGATGTGCTTCATGCATTCACCACTGCTTTTCAGTGATGGATACACTATGTGGTATGTGTGTACCAGAGCTTTTTAATCCATTCATCAGGTGAAGGAAATTTGGGCTGCTTCCAACTCCTTGCAATTGTGAACTGTGCTGTGATGAACATTGGAGCACAGATGTCTGCTTGTGGCTTGTTGTCCAGTTGTTGGGTCATATGGTAGCTCAATTTCCATCTATTTTAGATATTATCAAATCAATTTTCATAGTGGCTGTACATATACAGATGCACCAGCAGGGGATAAGAGTTCCTATCTTCCCACAGCCTCTCAATACTTGTTGCTTTCTGATTTTTTGAATTGGGCTATCCTTGAGGACATTAAGTGGTATCTCCTTGTTGCTTTGATTTGCTTTTCTCTTATGGCCAATGATCGAGAACATTTTTTCATGTTTTTTGAACATTCTGATTTCTGCCTCTGTGAAACTTCCATTCAGGTCCTTTGCCCACCTCTTCAGTGGGAAGTTAGTTTTGCTCTTTGTGGAAGCTATCAGGGTATTGTAGAATATTAGTTATAAGGCCTTTATCCAATTTGTCATTGCTAAAGATGTTTTCCCAGTCTGTGGGCTCTCTTATTACTCTCTTGGTAAATTCTTTCGATGTACACAGGTGTTTTATCTTCAGTATATCCCACTTGTCTATTTGTGCCTCCTTTATGTTTGTGTCCTTCCCTATTTCTGATAGCCTATGTAATCCCTGTGCCAAAGCTCTCAGGTTGGTTCCAATTCCTCATTGATGGCCCTAATAGTTTGGAGTTTTACTTCGAGGTCTGTGAGCCACCTTGAGTTTATTCTAGTGTATGGAGTGAAGTAAGGGTCTTGCTTCAGTTTTCTAAAGGTAGATATCCATTTTTTCCAGCACCACTTGTTGAAAAGGGCATCTGCTTCTCATTTGATATTGTTTTGACCCTTACTAAAGATCAGTTGTCTGTATGCTGATATTTTTATTTCTGGGTTTTCAGTTCTTTTCCATTGGTCTGAGTATCTATCATTATGCCATTATCATGCTGTTTTGACCACTATGACTGCATAGTATGTTATAAAGTCAGGTAAAGCAAGCCCTCCCACGGTGTCCTTCTTGAGGAATTCTCTGCTAATTCTGGACTTCTTTCTTCTCCATATTAATTTCATAATCATTTTTTCCATTTCTTTGAAGAAAAATGAGACTAATTGTATCAGGATTGCATTAAACTTATATAATGCCTTGGGTAGAACTGACATCTTTACTATATTGAGTCTTCCAATCCATGAGCCTGGGATATTCTTTCATTTGTTGAAGTCACTCTTAGTTTCTTAGTGTTCTGTATTTTCATCATATAGATCCTTTGTTCTTTTCGTCAGATATATCCCTAGATAGTTCCATTTGTGCTTGACTATTGTGAAGGGCACCCTCTTTTTTTATCTCCTCTTCTGTGGTTTTATGCGATGTGTATAGCAGTCCGATAGATTTCTGACTATTGATCCTGCCACTCTGCCATACTCCTCTATTGCTTCCAGTATTCCACTTGTGTAGGGTTTTTTTTCATATATAAAATCATATCATCTGCAAATAACAATAGTTTCACCTCTTCCTTTCCCATATGAATATCTTTGATGCCTTTTCTTTGCCTTACACTGTTACCTAAAACCTCCAATACGATAATAAATGAGAGTGGGGACAAGGGAAGCCCTTGTCTGATCCCCATTTTCAGTGGGATTGTGTTCGTCTTTTCCCCATTGACTATCACATTGGCTGTTGATTTTTCATACATAGCTTGTATTGTCTTAGGGAATTTTCCTTTTATTACTATCTTCTCAAGTGTCTTAAACAGGAATTGATGTTGGATGTTGCCAAATGCTTTTTCTCCATCGATTGATATTTGCTTCTTATAGTTTTTCATATCAATGTGGCGAATGATACTATTGGTCTTTCATCATATGTTGAACCACCCCTGCATCCTGGGTATGAACCCCACTTGGTCATGGTGAATTATTAGTTTTATTTACTTTTGTATTCTAGTGGCCAGTATTTTATTAAGGATTTTTGCATCAATGTTCATTAGGAATATTGGTCCTTACTTCTCAGTTCTTGTGAGATCCTTGCCCAGTTTCAGTATCAGTGTTATACTAGCTTCATAGAAGGAGTTCGGGAGTTTGCCATTTTTTCTAAGTTTGGGAAGAATTTGTGTAGGATAGGTGTCAGTTCTTCTCTGAATGCTTGGGAAAATTCTCCTATGAAGCCATCTGGTCCAGGTGATTTTTTTGTTGGTAATCCCTTGATAACCTTGTCTATTTCTTCTATTGCTATGGGTCTGTTGAAATTCTTGAAGTCCGATGAGGATAGTGTAAGAAGAGACTGTTTTTCCAAGAATTTGTCCACATCTTCCAAGTTGTTGAATTCATTGGAGTACAGTTCTTTGTAGTACTATGTAATTATTCTTTTTATTTCATTAGGGTCAGTTGTGATGCCCCCTCTTTCATCCCACAGTCCCGCTATTGAAATTTTTTTCCCTCCTTTCATTGGTTAAGTCTGCCAGCAGTTTGTCAATTTTGTTAATCCCTTCAAAGAGCCAACTTTTAGCAGCATTAATTTTTTCATTGTTTTCTTATTTTCCCTCTCCTGAAACTCAGCCTGATGTTATTATTTCTTTTCTTTTGCTATCAGTGGGATTGTACCTGATGTCTCTGCACTAGTTGTTGGAACTTCTGTGCCAATATATCAGTTATGAGATTCTTTTCCTTTTTCAGGTATGCATGTATTGCTATGAAAGGCCCTCTGATAACTGCCTTTCCTGTGTCCCATAAGTTTTGGTATGTCGTGATTTCATTGTCATTGGTTTTTAGAAATTTTGTAATTTCATCTCTGATCTGGGCCAGTACACACTCCTTTTGCAATAGAGAATTATTCATCCTCCAATTATTTGTTCTTGTTTTCATCATCTTCCTTTTGTTGATTTCCAACCTTATGGCACAGTGGTCTGACAGAGTTCTGAATGATACCAATGTGGTTAAATTTATGTAGCTATTTCTTATGCCCCAGCATGTGGCCTATCATTGAATATGTGCCATGTGATCTTGAAAAGAATGTGAATACTTTTGTATTTGGATGAAAACCTCTGTAGATATCTGTCAAGTCAAATTGTCTAATTGTAGTGTTTAAATCTCTAGTCTCTTGGTTGAGTTTCTTTCCCTGTGAGCTTTCTCAGAGAGTAGTGTATTAAAGTCACCCACTATAATGGTTGAGACTATGATTTCCTTTTTCATCTTTTGGAGTTTTTGGTTTACGTATTCAGTGGGTCTCTCATTAGGGGAATCTATGTTTAAAATGCTCATTGGTTTATTGTCTACCTTACCTTTGAGCATCATATAGTGTCCCTCCTTATCTCTTTTAATGGTTTGCACTTTGAAGTCAATTTTATCAAAGATTAGGATTGCTACCCCTGCTTTTTTTTGAATTGTTATTTGCTTGGTATATTGTTCTCCAGTCTTTGATTCTCAGCCTATTTTTGTCTGCAGTCTTGAGATGTGTCTCCTGGAGGCAGCTGATTGATGGGTTGCGTTTTCTAAGCCAGTCTACTAGCCTCAGTCTTTTAATTCCAGAGTTAAATCCATTGATATTTAGGGTTATTATCTCCAACTGTGGAATATGGGGTGTCATCTTATACCTTTGTGTTGGGTGTTTCCCTACCTCCCTTTCTTTTCAGTGTGTTGTGCATGTGTTTGTGATCATTCTGGATTTCTTTCCACCCTTAAGCTGTTCCTGTGTTCAGGGCTGTTTTCTCTTTGCTGCTCTCGGGGTGAGATTGTTCTATGTGATGTTTTCTTATTTATGCTTGATGAGTGCTGTTCTTCTGCCCATGGTGGGTCAGCAAGGAACTTCTGTGGGTCTTGGTTTCTTCTAACATATTCTTCGAGTTTTTCTTTGTCTGGAAAAACTCTGACTTCTCCACCTAGCTTGATAGATAAGTCGGCTGGGAAGAAAGTTCTTGGGTTTGTGTTACTTTCCCCCACTTTTTGGACTCTATTACTCCACTATCTCTTCTTCTTCATAGTGTCCATTGATAAGTCTGAGCATATTCTTATTTGGGAAACTTTATATATGATTGCATTTTTTTTTCCCTAGCTGCTCTCATGATTTTCTTCTTTTCTTCAAAGTTGGATAATTTAACTATTATGTGCCTTGGTGACTTCTTCTTGTGTTTCAGTCTAGCTGGTATGGTATTCTTTCTACCTCCTGAATGGTTTCCTGGTTTTCATTCCTTAAGCTAGGGAAGTTTTCCTCCAAGAATTCTCGGACTATTGTTGCAAATTACTTCTTTGTTGTGTCTTCCTCTGGTAGACCAGTGATTCTGATGTTATCTCTTCTTATAGCATCAGACGTAGATCTTACATTTTTTCAGTTTCTCTGGTAACCTGATTAGATTTTTGTTCATGTATGTGAAATTCCACTTGGTCATTCTCTAGGTCACTGATGTGGTTTACAGCTTCCTCCAGTGAATTCGCCAAGTCCATGAGTCTACTGTTGGTTTTTGTTATCTCATCCCTAAGGTCTTGTATTTCCCCTTGGGGTAAGGAGTTTATCTCATCCATCAATTCACCCTTTTTCTGTATTGTTTCCCTCATCCTATATGACTCCAAGCATTATTCAGAAATTTTCTTTCTGTGGCATATCAGTGTCTGTTTCTTCTGTGCATGTCATAAGATTCAGGACACTTTCTACCATTATCTTTTGTTTCTCCTGTTTGTCCTTGAGGTTGTTGGGGCCAATTGCTGTTTGGGTTGCATTGTTTTTGGGGAACCAGGTGCTATTTTCCAGGGATTTGAACAGCACTGGTTCTCTCTGGGAGACTTAAAGGAATGTGTCTTTGAACTTCCTGTGACTAACTTTGCTATAGAATTAGCCTAACACTTTATCCTTTTGTGACTTCATTCTTTCCCTAGTGAACCAGTGGTCTATTATCTGGAGGGGAAGTTGGGTGATTCTCCCAGGGACCATTGATTGAATTGTTGCAGACCCACGGATGGTGCTGCTGCACAATATCACCAGAGCTGGGATGTTGAAGCCCACAGCAGCCAGGGGCACTGCCGGGTGTGCGTGTGGGTGCCCACTGCAAGGGGAACACTATGGAAAGCTGGTGGGTTACCCACTCCTGAGTAGAGCACCATGAATGGTTCATGAAACCGCCTGGATCAGGCAGATTTCCGGGGACACTGGGTAGTGGTTCTTGCAGGAGCTCAGAATTCAGACCACTGCTGTTGGAACCGCCCTAAGCCACTCAAGGCACAAGGCAGGTGGGAGGAAGATTTCTCAGTCAGATGGACACCCAGAGCTCTTCCCAAAAACACAAGCTGGAATTCCCATGTAAGAAATTGAGCAAAAAATGTCCAGGTGGAGGGTGCATGAGCTTCTCTAGCCTCAGACTACTCTCCATAGAGTAGGATTCTCCCAACTGGTGTAACAGGTGTAATTGCCCTAGGCTAATGGGAGTGGTCTGGCCTGTGAGCCAAACTGGGAAAAAACAGGAATTAACACCAAGAAATCAGGTTTGCATGAAACCATGGTGGGATAGAGAGAAGCTTGTGAACCCAAAGCAGCCACACAGCTGAGCCCCAATCTCTGAGTGCAGGGCCGCAAGGGTTCAATCTCTACCCTGCACCAGTGGCAAGCCTGGGTTCCAACAAGACAATGCTCCTGTGCCAGCTCTAACTGTTCCTGCAGTGGTTACGGCGAAACAGTGGCAGACAGTGGTGGGTCAAACCCCAGCCGGGCTTCACTGTGGCAATTCAAATGGCCCCAGACCCTCAGAACCCCGAGAATCTGTGCCTAGTTATCTTTATGATGATCCTCCAATGATCCAACAGTGCTGAATTTCTCTTTCAGACACTTTCCCTGGGCCAATCTCCTGTCGATTCACTCTGGTGAGTGTCACCCAGTCCGCCATCTTCCAGAAAACCTTATTTCTTGTAGCAACAGAGTTGATATTGCCAAAACCCAAACCCAGCATCCTATGATTAAAAAACAGCTGAATTACAACAACTAAAGTTCTAACTTCAAATAGTGCCCTAAGTTAAAGTAAGGGCACTGATTGGAAAGAGTTAGCGATAGCATCCTCAAAACTTGGGGCGGGCACATCTGGGCAGATAATCAGGAAGATGAGCATATTAAAGCCCTAGACCCCACTATCTGTTTTTGCCTTTAGACTTTTAACTAGAGTTCAGGCCCAAAAGGTAAAGTACAAAGTGGACCAAGGAAGAGGTATGCTACACTCCAGGAGAAGTGCCTTGGAAAACATGTATGAGAATGACTCCTAAAGGTGTGGAGTAATGGTGCAAGGAATATGAAGTTGGATCAGGGTGAGTTTACTGATGTGGACTCGCTAAGCATAGATTTTTTTATTCAATGTTTCCGTTTCAGAGGTTGTGAAAGGATTTTATTGTTTATTGGGTTGTTTCACTGAAATATACATTACACAGTGGCTACTAATTCATAAAATTTGCTTGCTGAAAATGAGTAATACTGGAAGCACTTACTGATAAATATCAAGGATTGAGGCCTTCAATAGATTACAACTTAATGTCATACACACACACAAAAACAATCCTTAAGGTGGACCAATAAGGAGAAACATAATTTCAGCAAGCATTTCTTAAATATCGGCTGGTGGGAAGGGGTGTTTATTCTCAACTCGTAGAAACTGTCTACATTCCTTTTCATGTGGCCTCCTCTATCTTCAATGCACAGTGGAATATCCCAAGATTTTAGCTTATGCATCTCTCGGGGCTCTCTCTCTCTGACTTCTAGACCCGTATCTAAAGAGTCTGTGTGGCTAAATCCAGATAATCTCCCAACCTGAAAGTGAAATTACTTGAAACTTAGTTGTTGTTGTAGTTGTTGTTGTTGTTGTTGTTGGTAGGTGTCACCAAGTGGATTCCTACCCTACATATAACAGAACTGAACAGTTCCCAGCTCAGAATCATTCTCACAATTTTTCTTATGTTTGAGTCCATCGATGCAGACTTTGTCAATTCATCTTGTCAAGGGCCACCTTCTTTTTCACAGCCCCTTTACTTTACCAAGCATGATGTCCTTCTCCAGGAACTGGTCTCTTCTGGCATATCCAAAGTGCATAAGACGAGGACAAAAGAGAACGGTGACAATTCTTGGAAGTTGGTACCAAAGTACAGGCCCTTCCCTAGACCTTCCCTTGTGTGGGAAATGAAACTTGTAGATCCAGAGCAGGCAGGAGAGCTGGAGCAGAATGGAGATCCAGAACAGAGCTCTTGTCTCCCCTTGGCTGTGGATACTGAACTGTGGGAGTTACGTAATCTTGTGTCTACTTGAGGATATCAAGTCTGTCTGTCAGGTTACAGCCTGTTGATGCCTCCTTGTGGACATGACCTTCTCATGAGGATTGTGAGAACTTCCTTTCTTTCTCCCTTGAGGAGGGTCACACTCTCTCCCTGCTTCAATCTTCCTGTTGACAAGTTACATGGAGCCACACTGATGACGGCCAAGTGCTGAGACGTTTCCATCACCGTTAGAGTCACAAGATTTTTGCACCCACTGGCCTGTGATCTTCCTGTATTTGGCATAATTTCATTGCATGGGCCGTGTGAGTCTGATGAGTAATTTATATGGTAGAGTATCTAACATATGGGCTAATATCAGACTTATGGATTTAATGTGGACTGGGCTGGGATTTTTTTAATATACAATTACTCTTTAATATTAAGATCTTTCTTACACATATGTGAATGTCAATAAGTTTGTTTCTTTAGTCAACCTGGCCTACCACATGAGCTAAGTCAATTTCTGAAGATATACCCAGCAGATGGCAGCAAAGTGGCCAAACTGCCAGCCCTAACTTCCCCTTCCAACCCCAAACATCACAAGTACAGCCAATGCCATGACCCCAAACAAAACAATGACCACCCCCCCAATTATGTAAAATAAAAATAAACAAAGTTCATGAAATGAAGACTCACCATCCTTTCCTCTGGCTGTACTTCCAAGACAGATTTCTTTATTCCTTTGGAAATCTATGTACTTCCAATATTTTTCACTAGCACCATAACTCAAATACATCAATCTTTCTTGGGTATTCCTTATTTAATGTCTGTGTTAGTCCAGGTAGACTAGAGGAACAAATTCAAGGACACACATACCGATATAAAGAAAGGGTTTATATACAAAAAGGAATGGGACATGGAGAAAGCATCCCAGGCCAGTCCAGTCCAGTCCAAAGTCATAAGTCTGATATTAACCCATATACCTGAAATCAGTCTATAAAGTCTTCTTCCAACTCACAAAGTCACAGGTCAGTGAGGGCAGAATCCCGGTGCTGGCAGGGCATCTCGCCTCCAGGGCTCAGGGTCCATCAACAGCAGAAGCAACTCATCACTGGCAGAATTCTCCATGTGGCCGCCCCAGCTTCAGAGGTCTGGCTCCATCAGGGCAAAGCTGTGTGGTCTCTCCGCCGGCTCCTCCAGCTTCTCGAACACTGCCAGCTTGTCTTGTCCATGATTCATCGTCTCTCTAACTCCCAACAACTGGGGAAGATAGCTTCTCATCCTCATGAGGGAAATATCGCGAGATTTCCCAGAAGTCTCAGGAGAAAGCCATGCCCACATAGAGGCCTCATTGACTACTCAATGGCTATCTCCAGATTAACAGGCTAGACTCCACCCCTACATTTCAATCCTGAAATTAACATAAGCACATGACTGCCACAATGTCCAACTTTCACATTCAGATGAGGCTTGTGAAATAAGCCTATGAAATAAGAAAATACTATGACTTGGATCAGTCCCAACTTAGTCCTCAAAATATCTCCATTGCTTGTCAACACTTTAAAGAGATCTCGTGAAGCAGATTCACCCAACACAATGTGTCATTTGATCTCTAGACTTCTGCTTCCATAAGCATAGACTGTGAATTCAAGCAAGGCTCAATCTGCAAAATGCCTTTTGCCATATTATATAAGGGAGTTATGGGAGAATTTCTCATGGAAAAATCATTGGAGATCATCTTAAAATTCTGCTAAGCACAGTTAAGATATAAATATTTGGAGCAAAGTGTCCCTACAAAGCAGACTCTCAGGATGAAGTTTTGGTTTTAGATTATTGATCTGAAAGTAACGGGACTCATTAAAATGGGTTTCTGAGATAAATGTGGTAGAAATCTCTGGCTTGAGATAGCAATACTATTACTAAGATTTTGACCTAAATGTAATTGATGCTAGATAGATACAGGCAGTGAAGCAATAGGATAAGCAGTGGCATGATGATTGGATGGTATAAGAGCCTGATTACATAAAAATTGTGGCATGACCTTATCTCTACTAATAGATTTGCAGATCTTGAAAAAGAAAATGATAGGCTCAAGCTATCCAACTGTCAGTTCACACTATGCTTTGAACACCAGAGTGCCTTTAAAACAACTTTTATGAAAACTCTGAATTCTGTAACCTAGTGACAGACATTCTAAGGAGATAAGCCTGTGTGTCACTTTTTTCCCTGTCATTTTTATTGTCAGCAGTATGAAGGGCAATCACTTGGCTTTTATCTTAGAAGAGATTTCCTGGAATATTGTGGACCACCACTAGATCAATGTGGTAAGTCCCTGAATTTTCATGACTTTCATCTCCCATCGTCTCACACATGTTTCTAACAAGATATCTTGTGCACACTAAGTCCAATTATTATGATGCCATGTGGTGATCTGATTATTGTTCAACATGATTGCTTTAGTCAGTGTCATAGTTATATAATTGTAAGTGAGGCCTCTGTGTGGGCATGGCTTTCTCCTGAGAATTCTGGTAAATTCTGGTGTTTCCTCCTTACAGTCGGGAGACACTCTGTACTTAATTCCTTAAAGACATCCCTGAGGAGAAGCCACATGGATCTATCTACCCTGATGCAGCCCTGGGAACTGGAGTAGCCATATAGTAGTCATAAGCACTGAGATGCTTATAAAACCACTGGATCCAAAGACTTTCTAACCACTTACCTGTAATCTACATTAAGCACCATTACATGTGGTTCATGAATCTAAAGAGGACTTTATAGATTGCTGTTGGACATATGGGCTAATATCAGATTTATGGACTTGACTTATGAACCTCTCCTTTATATACATATGAGTGTCTGGGTAGACTAGAGAAACAAATTCATAAAACACTCATATGTATAGGAAAGAGCTTTATATAATAAGTAAGTATACATTAAGAAAACACTCCAGGCCCGTCTAAATCAAGTCCATAAATTCTATACTAGTCCATAAATTCCTCTTTGGACTCATGAAGTCACATAACAATGCCTAATGCAGCAAGATCACAGGCAAGTGGGTGGAAAGTCTTGTAGATCCAGTGGCAGTAGAAGTATCTCAGTACCAGCTGGGGTCTCCACGTGACACATACCATTCTTAGGGTTCTGGCTACATCAGAATAGCTCGATGTGGCTTGTCTCTGGAATATTTCATAGAGAATGAGTGTGGGTCCCACCTCCAGTGAGCTACTTATCACCTTAGTGTCTCCAAATGAGGTCATCAAGCTGGGACCTGATTGATAAGCTAAAGTCCACCCCTTCACTCTTAAGTCTCAAATTGATAAGAGATTATGCAACTACCACAGACCACCCTGTGTCAATGTGACACTTTCACACATCTCTGTAACCCTATATAATTTTCAAACAAACAATAATAAAATCATATCTGTACTTAACAGGATAAAACTAAAATGCACACAATTCAACATGTACCACCCTCATTTAGACATAACAGTCTATAAGTGAACAAAATAAAAAATCCTATACTTATGTGAATACCTACACCATCATCTTATGGACATATTCCAATGGATATATTCCCCCACCTCTGAAAGTTTGTAAGCCACTTCATGCCTTTATCCAAACCAATTTGTGTTTCCAATTTCTATACTGCCTACTTACATCTACTCAGTGCTCTGAGGAGACAATCATATTCTTTGATGTGAAGAATCTTCATTCCAGTTGGAACCTTGTGACATCTTCATCCATAAGCAAAGTCAAACCAGGAAAATGCACCAACTTTTTAATCTGTCAATAGCCCCCTAGGTAAGTCTTTTCACCTTCAAATGTCCTGAACATTTAAGACATTGGGTGGAGGTGATTTTTTCAGAGCCTTCTCTATAGGCATGTTCTAAACCTATTAAAGATTCACATTTTAATGACGGAAGGAAAGGCTTACGAATGCTCTATTTTCATACTTCCCAATAATCATTCCTTCAATCATTATATCAATAACAATAAACAAAAGATATCAGAATAAGCAAAGTAGAATCAGATCCTAAATTCAATTCTTAAACAGTCAAGTTCAATCCTTTTCTATTTCTTCTTAATCCTTAACTAAATTATTCTATTGATACGAAATATGGGAGTAGGCCTCTGACAGCATCAAGCTAGAGCCAAGCTTTCTACCAGCCACTTTGACCTCCATCAGCCATTTTCACTAAGCAGACCTGAGAAATTCAAGGGGCAATTTTGTCCCCTGAGCTCAAAATATACATTAATCACATTCATTTTTCACCATTTCACCCAGGAAAAACTAAAGTCACAACCAAACAAGATAATCAAATTTTAACTTCCCATGTGCTTTCTAGAAAACAACCCAGTAAATTGCATGGCCATAACTGACTTCTGGCTAGCCAACGAAGAAAATCTACCATGAGGGGGAGATCTAACAAGCATCCAGATGTAACCAAATCTTGGAAGCTGAAAACGCCACATAGAGATGCCTGCCAGTGCTGAGATGCTTGAGAAGCCACAGAGAGGCCCCAGCCAGGGTTGAGATGCTTTTACCGACACTGGATACACAAGACTCTGCACCCACTGGCCTGTGATTGTCTAGGTGTCATCGCATGGACTTTGTGAGTCTGAAGAGGACTTATGGATTAGTATCGGACATATGGGCTAATATCGAACTTATGACCTGGAACTGGACTGCGCTGGGATATTTTCTCAATGTTTCATTCCTCTTGCATATAAACCTCTCCCTTATATACATGTGTGCTTATGAATTTGTTTCTCTAGTCTACCCGGACTAACACAGGGGCTTATTGGAGGGAGTTTTAAAATAATGGGAAGCTGCATTATTTTAGGTATTTATGAAGGTGGGGGGCAGGGCACCCACGCCTCTCCTTCCACACCGCACTGCCATCAGACCCTAGAAAACGGCTTGTCATCTTCTTCTTTGGAGCGGGCAGCTTGTTTTTTGAGCTCCTTTAAGAAAGGGTTCCTGATCCTCACAATCCCAACAGCTCACATCCACACAAGTGCCAATTCCCGTGAAGCTTTCCGTTTGGCTGGGCCTGACAAAATGCTACATGGTGTCCCTCAGCCCAACGTGGGGAATAACAGGACCGTTTGGTCGCTGGGATGCTGATCCCAGATGTTTAAATGCCACTAACAGTCTGTCTTGTTTCACAAAGCCACTGAGGCTGGCTTCTGTGGAGGAGACCGGCTTACGAGGAAGGAGTTTTAAAATAATGGGAAGCTGCATTGGGGAGGAAAGAGCCAGAAAACTTGTCCTTGGGAATTTTTCTCCATCATGACAATGTACCTACTCATTCTTCAAGGGCAGCAAGGACTGTCCTGTGCTGTAAAATGCTACCGCATGCCCTCTACAGCCCCTTCTGACATCTTTGTGGTCCTAAAATTCAAGGAACATTTACAAGATTTGAATCCCTTTAGGAGACCTGGTAAGAATAAGATGGGGCATTCTACTTCCATAAAGAGCTAAAGTCTCAGAAACACAGAGGACCAGTTCTACCCTGCATATTGGGTCACTATGGATCCGTATCTACTCCATGGCCATGAGTTCGATTTGCGTGTGTGTGTTTTCTTTTCTTCATTCATTCATTTTTAAGAGTCTGGCTCTTGTGGTGGGTTGCATACCTGGACTGGCGATGTCAAAGTCAGCAGTGCAAATCCACCAGCTGCTCCTGGGGGAATGATGGCGCCTTCTACTCTGGTAAAGAGGCTAATTGGTAAAACTCTACCCTGTCCTGTAGAAGGGCTCCGAGACAAAATTGGCTCGAGGGCAGTGAGTTTTGTCGGAGGAGCCCTGGAGACATAATGGGGTACTTGTTGGACTGCTACACCCTAGGTCGGCAGTTTGGTTCTGTCAACCACTGCTCAGAAGAAATATGAGACTTCCTGCTCCCATAACCATCTGCAACCACAGAAACCCTCAGGGGACATTCTACTCCGTCTCACATGTGGAGTCACTCACTGAGTCAAAACCGACTCCATGCCGTGACTGGAGTCCATTTTGGATATTTTGTCGTGACGTAAACAAAACAATACAGAATTCTTTTAAGTTGGCTTCCCTCGTGAACATAGACTCATTGCCCTCCAAAAAGTCCCATACAATCTTTCAAGTTGTTGCTTTTCAGGTTGATCCCAAAATGATACCTCTTGAAAGAACCTGATGTCCAAGAAATACTTTTTTTTTAATCATTGTTGTTTGGTGCCATCTAGTTGGTTCTGATTCATAGCAAGTCTATAGTCCGTGCACAATAGAATGAAACACCACCCAGTCCTGCACGGTCCTCACCACTGCTCTTATGTTTGAGCCCAGTGTTGTAGCCCCTGCGTCAATGCATCACGTCGAGGGGCTTTCCCTTCTTGGCTGCCCCTCCACTTTACGAAGCATGTTGTCTGTCTCCAGGGTTGATCTCTCCTGATGGTGGACTATAGGGAAAAAGGTGTCCATTGCGCATGCGTGCGAAAGGGTGGTAACCTGCACATACTCAGAGGTCCAGCCTTCCGGCCAGAAGGGCTACACCTGGATTGGCTCTTCTAGACCAGGTGAATTCAATTCAGTCAATGGACTCGACCAGGGTCATTAACCACATCTCCCCGACAAAGGAGTGAAAAGACAGGAGCCTGCACTTGATCTCTGACTTTTCTTGAGCAACTTCCCAGCAGGTAGACAGGGGTGAGGGACTTGGGGGGTGCCTGTGTAAGCCTGAAATTTCTCTTAACTTTCATAAAACTCATTTGGCTTACAAACTAGGCTTTGGTGTGAATTCTTCCTCTCACGGAGCCAAGGGCCAAGTTATAGATCTCTCCATGAGAGACCTAACAATGGGATGTCCAAAGTACATAAGATGAAATGTGGGATACCAGCCTCCATATTCTTAACGGCCCAAGGGTGCAATTGAGGAGTAAAATTAAAAAGACATCAGACAAGATAAAGCATGTGGGTGCTCACCTCCGGGAACATCATCCCCTCTGGGGTCGTACAGAGAGCGAATATATCTCCGACCAAGGCTTATATACACTCTAGGGGTATGTTAGTCCCCCCAATTACAGGTAGCCACATGTGTAACATTAAGGGGTTGTACAATAGGCATATGTGTTACAGGAAGGCGTACACATAACAAGATAGGCAACCTAAAGTCTAGAAGGCAGCCTAACCTTAGTCGTCCCTGAATGGGCTTGACCTTAGGTGTCTTTGGGTTCTCCTTCAAGGGAAGAATCCACCATCCTTATCAGAAGGGAGTGGGCGCTACTTAAGCAAGAAAGTCTAGGGCCTGATTGCCTTGGATGACAACCTTCAGGCAGATAACATTTAAGCACTTGACTTCCAAGTTTATAGTCAGTGACCATGGGTTTGCAACCAGTACCTTAGGTTTAGCATAAATAATGAGGGGGCAGCCTGGGGACTAACTTTTCCCAGTTCTGTTTCCCACAATGACGTCTCACTATCCGCGCCTAAGGGACATTCAGACTACAGTTCTTCTAAGACAGATCTGTTTGTTCTTGGCAGTTCATGATGATTTCAAGATTCCTCACCACCAAGCTAGAATTTTTAAAGGATTGGGAAGATTCAATGATTTGTTCATCTAAATATTCCTATTTTAACAAATTGATATCAACTTTATTCCAATGGATGGCAATACCTGTGTGTCAGAGTACAATTGTGATCCATGGCTGGCTTTTCTGAAGGATAAAACCAGGTCTTTCTTCCAGTGCACCTATGGGTAACCTTCCAACCTTTTGGTTTACTGCTGAGCATGTGTCTTGCAAGGACTCTATCCCTACTCTACACACAGGAACTCGCATGTTTCCTACCAGGAATCTCATTCCAACAAAGGCAGTCTCCTTTGTAATTCTGCCTCCTTTAAAAATACATTTCAGATAAAATATTTTGTACTGTTTTCCCTAAAGCTACAGGAAATATGAGT
>PVJH01039765.1:0-16162 GCA_004026705.1 Nesogale talazaci | reverse complement strand
TGCCACCTCTTCCCCAGGCCGCTCCAGGAGGATCCCACGGGGTGGAAGCCCCACTAGTGGACGGGGCTGCACCTCGCCCTCACTCAGCCCTCAGGCTGAGGGCTGAAATGCCCGAGTGTGAGAAGCAGCACTGACTGCTAGCCCAAGGGCACAGAATTCGCCGGCCGCCACGGGACTTTGGGTCGGATCTCTGGCCTCCAGGGTGCTCATGTGAGGCCTGCCAGGACGACAACACACATGCGGTTTTCATGCCCTCCTGGCTTTTTTGGGATGTGTGTTGTTCCAGTCAGTGCGGTTACGCCGCTATTAATGAATGTCCCGGACTATGTCACCCTTAAAAAGAGAGGGAGAGACTAGGGGTTCTGTCTTCAGACACTTCTGGGGAAATGGGCTCAGTCCGTCCCTCTCCTGTTTTGGAGATTTATAAAGCACATGCCAGACTGAAGACTCAAGCTGTCCTCAGAGAAGACGCTGCGTATTTTGCTTCTCTAGTGTGTTTGAGTCATTTATTCTGGGAATGCATAAACTTGTGGAGGAGCTAATAATAAAGTAATGTGAGCTCTGCCCTGGATTTGTGTAAATTAGCAGTTGGCAATATGAGAGTAAGTCAAAAAATATTGCTGCTAGGGTTACAGCTCTTGGGTCGCTTCCAAACAAAGCGTGCTGGAAGCCGTCCCTGTGATAAGCCTCGTTCTCCTGCCTCTGAAAGAGCGAGCCATCGGCTTCTGGGGGGTCTGGGAGCCTGCGTGTTCTAAGGCAGCAGGGTCAGCTTGGCCGGTGGTGGGGACTCCTTCTTAGCCTCCGGGGCGTTTTCTCAAAATACACAGGTCACCACAGGGCTGATGAGGGAGAATGTTTCCAAATTGGTGAGGAGAAAGGCCAGGAAATTTGCACCAAGTCAGAAAAAATGTTTCCCCATCATGACGCGGTAGCTGCTCATTCTGCAGGAGTAGCCTGTGCTGTACTTCCCAGGAGGATTTCCTTGGGACATCTTACCCCACCCATCCTCCTTCAGACCTCTGGCCCCCAGCGCCCCCACGGGACACTTTAAAAGAACACTTTGTTCAGCTGAGCCCCGGTAGCATAGTGGTTGTGCGCGGGACTGCGCCCCACTGGGTTGGAGGTTCAAATCCAGCAGCAAGGCTGGGCCTCCTACTCCCACCACCAGAGAGCAGTGATGCCCCAAAAACAAACACACAAAAACAAAAAGCAAAAAAAGAACACGAAGTGAGTCCCTCGAGGAGGCCCACGCTGTCACCGGGATGTGCTGTCAGTCGAAGCAGGCGGAATTCTCGGGGAAGGGCCAGAAACGGAAGGCCCGCCTTCCGAGGCGTCTAGAGCGAGACGGGCCGCATGCCGAGAGACCGCAGCCTCGCGTCTTGAGGTTTTTGCCTCCTGGACGTCTCTGCCGTTCTGTGGCGACGCTCTTGGGACTTCCTTGCCCGTGTGAGGGTCAGGGGACAGAGCGTCCTTCCTTTTCCCCCCGGTGGCGCTCGGCCTGCTGGAGCCCCGCCCGTGCGTCTCGCCCTGACTGCGCTCTGCATTTCTCCGCAGCAACGGCCGCGCCGTGCACTACAACGGCTCCAGCCTGCTGCAGTGGAAGAGCGTGCGGCTCGACGTGACCCTCGCCCCCGGTGAGTGCCGCCGCGGCGGGCCCTGTGCTCCTTCTGCCCCGCCTGGTCTCCCCGGCTTGGCTCTCAGTAGGTGGACATGAAGTCCGTCCAGTAACTTGCCACGGGCAGTTTGTCTTCTAGGACAAAACAGAACCCTAGTCCTCGTCGTCCCCTAGTTGGCCCCAGAGCCCCTCCTGAGGGACACGTGAGTCCATGTGGCCTCCGTCCCTCCGGCATTACAAGTCCCGAGGCCTGGCTTCTCTCTGGAAGCCTTGTCTTCCGTCAGCGACCTCGCCCCGGGTAGCCGTCCAGCAGCTTCAGATGAGAAAAAGCCACCACGGGCTGCCAGGCCCCCGAGGCAGGCGGGGCCAGGGCACCCCTCCCATCGAGTCTGCACCCCAAGACCCAAACCGTGGCCCGCATGTGTCAGCCACGCGCTCCATCAGTGACAGAGCAGCCGCCTTCATGAAAGTAACCGTGGGGCTCTGAGGCAGAGGGGCCGTGTGTTGCGCCAGCCCCCGCAACGTCCGCTGTCCCAGACCACCAGTCGACGGAAGTCGAGGGTTACAGGGCGACCCTGGGGCCCCCAAGGGCATTGACTGGGCAGTGAGCTGGGGGCTCTGGTGAAGACCTCTGGGTGCATCATCCGCAAGGCTCCCCGTGGGCCAGGCCTTCGTGGCAGTCTACGTGGCCCCACGAGCCTCCCCCTGCATGTCGTAGGTGGCAGGTGGTGCAGGAGGCTCCGAAGGGGCCACTCAGGTGACCCCATCCCCTCGCCAACACTGATTTTCCCGGGGGTGCCTCTGGTTGTCCCTTTCCCCAGGGAGCTGCTTGGTAAGCGGCATGCTCCCCCGAGGGGCGCTTGCGCTTGGGATCCAGGTGGAGATGGGAAAGGGCCTCAGCGCCGCGGGGATCCTCCTGGCTCGAGCTGAGTGCTCACAGGGGCACCGAGGGCCGGTGGGGAAGCACCGCCGGGTGTTCCTTCGCTTGACCCCCTTGTCTTCCGCTCCCCGATCGCGTCTCCTGCCACACCTCTGGTTTGCCCAGGCCGCCCCTCAGGGAAGTGGGTCTGTGTCAGAAAGGCCACCAGGAGCTCCGCATTCACGAGGCGCCGGCCTCTAAGCCAGCCCTCCTGGCACTCCTCCATTGCCAGATCCATCTCCGGCATCTTCTCCATGGCCCCGCCAAGCCCAGCCCAGGAAGCCTGCGAGGCTTGGTGCCCTGCTGGGCAACCTCTGGCACTAGTGCTTGTCTGAGGCTTGTCGGAGGCTGGGGACATGATGTGATGTGGTGACTGACGTCCCTTCAGCTGACGTTGGAGGTTGACTTTCAAAGACCACGGACGATCATTTCTGCCCCTTCCACGAGCCGGGCAAAGCACTGCCTTTCTGACCTTTACGTCCGGTATCTGCAGAGCTGTTGCCATCAAGAATGCTTGTGTTGCCCCCAAAAACCTTATATCCCTTTATGGGGGAAAAATTGTTTTCCTAGTTATAGGCAGTGTCTTGCCCTTTCTGTCCTGGCTTCCGGGAAACTTCATGCTAAACTTAACGCACAGTGGCCAGCATTCATCACCCACCAAGAGGTTTTCTTCTAGGACTTTCTCTCCTAGGTTGTTATTGGCTCACGCTATGTCTACTTAAACAGCCTGGGAACGCTGTATCTAAGTAAGAAGTTGGCGATAGTGGGGCGCTGTGAGGCAGATTGCAAGTTGGGGAAGGAATGAGTTGTCTCCCTTCTTGTTCTCGGCCCCAGGTGACGTGGCGGGCATCGGCTGGGAGAGGACGGAGGGGACGCCGCCGCCTCCGGGGCAGCCGGCCAAGGGCCGCGTGTACTTCACATACTGCGGGCAGCGCCTCGCTCCCTACCTGGAGGACGTCTCTGGTGGGATGTGGCCAGTGGTTCACATCCAGAAAAAGGCAAGTGACCCTTGTTGGAAAGGAAAACAAATTCTGCTGAGAAACTTGTTCCTCGGAGAAATGGGGACGTCAGGCCGTCCAGCAGGGGCGCGTGCGGCATGCTCAGGCGGGCAGGGCAGGGTGGCTCAGCCTGCCCTTGACCGCTGGCCGGGCGGGCGGGTGCTCTGAGCACGTGGAACACGGTCTCTGTTTTCCCGGGGTTGTAGTCAGCGGGAGAGTCGCACGTGAGGCAGGCAGTCACGTGAATGCTGCACGAGAGAGAATTAAAGCTGGAAAACTGCATGGACAGAACACCGAGCTGCATACCTCTTCATCGCCCCAGGGCTGGGAGATGAACAGCCCCGGAGGGAACAGGCTGTGCAGGGGCCACAGGGAGAGGGACGGTGGCGGAAACCCAAAAGGCCGCTGGGTCTGCAGCCCAGGGGGCAGGAAGGCGAGTGAAAGGGAGGCCAGCTGGCCCCTTAGGACACTGTGCAGGCGACCTGGGCCTCGTGCCATGCTGCCCCACATGGGAGCCGTCCTTTTGCATGGCTGTTGAGGGCACTTAACCGGCGGGTGGTAAGAACGAGTCTGTTCCGATTTCGAGCCCAAGTTCACCCACCCCCTTCCTCCGCCGTCCTCTCCAGAACACCAAAACCCGGGCCAACTTTGGCTCCCGCCCATTTGCCTATGCCGAAGGGCAGGCCCACCGCAACGCCGCCGACCTGTGCGCCGACCTGGCGGAGGAGATCAGCGCCAACTTCGAGGCCCTGCCCTTCGCCATGGCGTCCGACAGCGACAACGACGCCGGTACCAGCGTCGCCTCGGACCCCGGCACGCACGGGCCGCCATGCCGGATCGCGGCTGTGGCCACCGCCCAGCAGCGTGAGCTCCGCCTCCTGGCGCACCCCTGGGGCCGGGGGAGTGGGAGCTCTGCGTCCTCCCAGCCTGTGGCACCCAAGCAGGAGGACTTGGGAGACCTGACTGGGGACGAGGGTGGGGGGGCGCCCCCAGGCTGGGAAAGGCCATCCCCACGGGAGGCCTGTTGAACTTCGCGGGGATGGAAAGTGGGGAGGTGCCCAGTTGATGCAGAACAGCCCACACCCCAACATTTCCATGTCAAAGCCCCTACTTGGTCAGTGTGAAGTTTTCAGGGTGCTTTGAAAAGATGCTTTTTAAAATGAGGTTTCCCAAGTCTAGTGAAGAGATCGTTGTGGAATCTAGGGGCTGGGAATGTAGGCGTGCACTGTACACGTGCGCTGGTTATTTTAAGCTGTTGATGAGAGGTGGAGGTGCAGGGTGGGGTGGGTACCCCAAGCAGACCATCGAAAGATCTGTCGGGGAAGTGCTGGTTTGCAGTCTCTCTCTGAGTCTGTTCCTTCTTGTGATGCACTTTCCAGCCCACCTTCCGAGTTGCAATACACTTCCGCAGGAGCGTTTTTTGTATGCCCTGGCGCTGTTCTTCCATCCTGCCTCCCGGAGTGCGCCAGCCCTCTCTTCCCCAGCCCGAGCAGCCGGCCACGGGCGGGGCCTGCTCTCACGCAGGGCTCTCCCCTGGGCTTGTTGCAGAGTATGACAGCGACACCTCCTGCCATTACAAGGTGGAGCTCAGCTACGAGAACTTCATCACCTCCGGCCCCGACCCCCACCCGCCCCCCATCGCCGACGACGAGAGTGACGACGACGATGACGACGACATCCCCCAGGTCCGAGCGCCCGGGCGTCGGCCAGCGGGCCGGGCTGACCCGGGGGGTGGGGGGTGGGGGGGTGGGGCACGGCCACGGGAGGGGTGCAAGGTTGGGTTTGTCACACGCTCACTCGGGTCACCTTTGCTCCGTGACCCCGAGTCCGGCGCTCACTTGCCACACACCCCCCACCAGGGGCACGGGCTGCCTGCCGGACTCTTCGGCCCCCAGGGCCGCAGGCGGGGCGCGCTGAGCTTCCCACATGCAGGAGGGAGAGTGGTCAGGACGGGCCGGCTTCCCTGATGACGTGTCTGCTGTCCCCCTCCAGGAGGACCACTACGCCCTGCTGGTGAAGGCCTGGGAGACCAAGGTCTTCCCCACCATCCGCAGACGCTTCCGCAACGAGGCAGAGCGCAAGTCGGGCCTGGACCAGATCAAGGGGGCGCTGCAACTAGGTAGGGTGTCAGCCGAGGGACGGGCTTGTCCGCGCCTGACCCGTGCCGTCCGTGGGCTCCGGGATGGCCTTGTCTCCGCCAGTGCCAGCAGTTGGTGGGGCTTGCTAGGCCCCCCGAGATGAAGCTGGGGTGGGGAGGGAGTGGATTGTGAGCGCTCCTCCCTCGGGCGCCGCGGGCACAGCCGAGCCCTTTCCTGCTGTGCAGCACCCACGGCACGACCACCCAACTTCTCTGCGCCTTTCTCCTCTGTGGCCCCCCCCACCCCCCACCCTGGACTGGGGTTCGGTGCTCCTCTGAAGTATTTCCTCGACACCGTGTTTTTCAGTCACGGAAGGCATGCTGAAATAGGGGCCTGTTTCTGTCAGGAATCTGGATTTTGGCACCGTCCTGTGGGACAGGTGTCCCAGGGGGCCCTGGTAGTCGGGATGGTGGGGTGGGGCCCACTTCTCCACAGGCGCACCATTACGTGGGACAGACTGGGAAGGGCACCGGCCTCCCAAGAAACCACAAAGGCTGGACGTGCTGGTGGGCAGTACACGTCCCATGGGTCAAGCAAGGGTTCAGTGACTGCTTCCTTGTAATAATGGCTTCCATGTCCTGTGAGGAATAGCTGAGTTAGTACAGGTCACGTTTCTGAAACGGCGCTTGCCGTATGGTCAGCATTATTTAATAGAATAATCCTTAGGGTCACAATCACAGTCACGATGATGATTTCTTTCCCCTGACCTTCTCAAGTCCTGACTGTTCCTCCAAGGTACAGACAGGGCAAGTTGAACTTTCAGTAATGCAGATAAGCTCAGAACTATGCCAGAGTCTTATGGGAGAGCAGCTTGCTTCTGTTTCAGGCTTCCTGGTTTTGCAAAACAACTTTTGGGTTTTTGGGGTTTTTTTGTTTTTTGGGGGGGCATCACTGCTCTCCGGTGGTGGCAGTAGGAGGCCCAGCCCCACTGCTGGAATTGAACCTCCGTCCCAGTGGGCCGCAGTCCCGCGCACAACCACGACGCCACCGGGGCTCAGCCCTGCAAAACAACTTTTGAAGGTGCTGAAATGCCTTTTCGAATCGACTCCGCTGCCCTTTCCAGTGGGATATGAACTGGGACCTTCCGCCGTCACGTGGCGGTCACAGAGCCTCCAGGAGGTTTTGGCCCCGTGTCATCAGGCCCTCTTCTGTCCCGACGCTCGCCCTGCCTGAAACACTGTCCCCTCCCGTGCCATCCTCACAGTCGCCATTCCCTGGTCGCAGCCCCTGTGCCGGCTGGTGCATCTTGTTGGCTTGCCCCGTCCCCCTTTTCCGCTGCCCCTCTGCTTTACGGCCCGCTGGCCTTCTCAGGGACAACATGTCCCAGGAACGTGAGACGGTCCTGCTGGTCCTGACTCTGCGAAGCACTGTGGCTGCCCGTCTTCCAGCACAAATGCATTTGTTCTCTGGCAGCTTGCGACCGGTTCAGGACGCTGAGCCGAGGCCACCATCGCACGGCCGCCCCGGCCGCTCCTCTCCCTCAGTCACCAAGGGCGCCTTGACAGGAGGCCTTGCCACGCGTGTGAGCTTGGGCCTGCAGTAGGCGGCGCTGCCGAGGCTTGGGGCCTCCTGTGGAACCCCATCTGAGGAACCTTGGTCCTCAGAGTGCCAGCGCTGCTTCTGAACTCTCGGCACCCAGCCTCCGGGCGCAGCCTCCCGTCCTCCGCCATCCCGAGAGCTGCATTTGGCTCTGCCCTCAGAACTCGCTTCCAGCTGCCAACCCGCGTCCCCGCGCCGACCAGCCCTGCGCCCTCACCCCTCCTCTCGCAGCGAACCTCTCTCTCCCGTCGGCGCAGTCTTGGGAGCATGAGAGTGAGTGTGGCTCCTTGGAGAACTGCAGGGAGGCCACGCCAGTGCAGCTGGGGGTGGGGGTGGGGTGATGACGCTGTAGGGTAGGGAGCCAGTGGGGAAGTGCCGGCCTTCCCGAGGGAGCTCGCTGACCCCATCCTGTCCCAGCATCCGAGAGACTGTCACCTCAAACAGCTATTACTTCTGACACACACATTGGCCAGCTTGGCCCCTGGCCGCTCAGAAACACTGACGCCGGTCACCGGGTCTGTTGGGAGGGCTTTGTGTTAGTCGGTCAGTAGCTCTTGTGCGTTCTGCCCTTCAAACCCCACCGCGGGGGAGCCCTTGTGAGAGGGGGTGAGGAATCCGCTGGAAGCTAGGTGAAAGATTGGTTGGTCCGTCCTCTCACAGAGCTCAGGTGACCCTCTGCTAGTGTGAGAAACAGGTGGTATGCAAGTAGGCCACCTTGTGTGGTTGCCATGGTGTGTGTGTGTACCTTTCTCTCTCTCTCTCTCTAAAGTGACCCAGTCTGAGATTTCTCCTCATTTACTTTTTAAACTAGCTTGTGTCATGAAAGAATTTGTCGTTTTCAGTTTTAGTCCTCTCCTTTCATAACCCAGGGCAGGGCCACAGGGCACAGTCCCAGGGAGAGCCGCCCGAGACGGGCGCTCAACGACTTCTACCCAAACAAGCAATCGGCAAACAGACCGCGGGGCCGCACGCTGACAAGGCAGAGCAGTGCCCAGCCCCCAGGACACGGGCCTCTGTCCGGCCAGGCGGCAGTCCTCTCGTGGTTCACGGCGTGCCTGAGAAGGCCGTGCTGGGGGACGTTGACCGAGAGGGGTTGGCCCATGCGGGCGCTCGTTGTTTGCATCGGAAGACGTGGCCCCCCAGCCCTGTCACGTGGCACTGGAAGGTGGAGGGGCCCAATGGGGTGCCACCACGTTGGCTGTCGATGGACACGTGGGCTCTGTCCAGCTCTGGGTTCGTATTACCCAGGCCCCTCTGCCGGCTGTGCCTGTGCTTCTGTGGGTCAGGTCCCTAGAGGTGGGGCAGGGAGTCCGAACCCACGTTACAGTCCCCTCTGCCCAAAGGTGGCTGCCGCGGCCTCTCTCCTCTCCCCATTCCAGGTGTAAGGAGAAGGGGAGTGGGGAGGGCAGGCCACGGCGCCTCTAGAGTCACCCCAAACCATGTGTTGGTCTTTAGGAATGGTCGACATCGCCAGGCAAACAGTTGAATTCCTCTACGAGGAGAATGGCGGCATCCCGAGAGACCTCTATCTCCCCACCATTGAGGACATCAAAGACGAAGCCAACAAGTTCACCATCGATAAAGTTCGAAAAGGTTCTTGCTCTCCGCCCTCCTTTGCTTCGGAGGGGTCCTGGCAGTGAGCCAGGAGCTCCTGGCTGCCGTGGGGTGACCCTCGCTTTCCTCAGAGTGACAGCCCTGGGGCCACACGCTGACCCTTCCCAGTCTGCCCACCCTGCTTAGAAACGCGGGGACAGAACAGCAGCACCGAAAGAAGTGTGGAGCCGAGCCACTCACTGTCAGAAGTCCGTGGTAGAGGTCCCGCCCCAGGCAGCGCCAGCACCCACAGGGGCTACGGCCCCTGACCTTCCTGCCCTCCCTGTCTTTCCTCCTCCTCTTCTGACTCACCCCGTGAAGTGGATTTGAGCCCCTGTAGAAAGTTGCATAGCCATCAGCCTGAAGAAGCCCTGTCCCCCTCCCCGTCCCTCCTCCCTGGACCCCTGGAGATGGCGAGTCAGCCTCGGGGCTCTCAGAAGAGCGCTTGTCTGCGCCTGGCCGCTTCTGCCCAGCTCGGCCTCTCGAGCGCGCGCACACACACACACACGGCTGCCGCAGGGCAGGACCACATCCCGTGTGCCCATAGATCAGTTGATGGCACTGGGGTGGTTCTGCTTTTCAACTCTTACCTGTACAGGGTGCAGGCACGGCCCTGCACACGTCTTTGTGTGAACGCGTAGTTTTGGGTCCCTCGTGTGCAGGAGGAATGTCCTGGCATCTGTGAGCGCTGTAGGCCCTGCGGCTGTGCAGATGGGTGGGGTGCCATCATACACGCCCACCGACAGTGGGCGCACATCCGTTTGCTCTAGGCCTCCCCGCTTGCTACTTTAGAGAGTGTCTGTGTGTGTGAGTGTCTGTGTGTGTGTGTGTGTGTGTGTGAGCACGTGTGCGCACAAACGATAGCCAGCCGAGTGGGTCTCAAAGGACCCCGTGACAGTGGTGGTGTACACATGGGCCACTAGCCACAAGATAATTAGTGTGAGTCCACTAACTCTCCACTCCTGCTGACCAGTCCTCCTCTGTCCTCTGGGGTCGCTCCGAGTTGCCATGGACATGATAGCGGCGGCTTGGGCTCGGGTGATAGGTGTCAAGGGGTCGCTCAGTGTCCTTTGGGTGGGCCCTTCCCCAGTGACCAGTGCTGGTCCATTTCTCTGGGGAAGCGTCTCTTCAAATCCGCTGCGTGTTTACACGTGTTGGTGAAAACATTGGGCCGGGGTCCTCGTGGTTCTCAGGGATGAGTGTGGGGTGCTCAGACCATGCGTGGGGCCGTCTGGGAGCCGCGTCCCGCTGTCGTCTGCGCAGCTCCAGAGGCTGAGCGGTTGGCCCCAGCCGAAGGCGCCGGCTGCTGAGCGCTGACTCTCGCCCCTGCTCCCCAGGCCTCACCGTGGTCACCCGCTCTCCAGACAGCAACAACGTGGCCAGCAGCGCCGTCGGCACCGCCCTGCCCAAGTTTGCCATCCGAGGGATGCTGAAGACGTTTGGGCTTCACGGCGTCGTCTTAGATGTCGATTCAGTAAGTGACCTGCCTTTCAGACCAAGAATTCAGACGAATAAGCCCTCGTAGGGGCACCGAGACTCTGCTGCCTGGACTCCACGTCCCTTCAGCCGCGTTCACCCAGACGGCGTGCTCTCAGGTTAGGCTGGAGAAATCGCTGCCATGCCCGCCAGACTTCCACTGGACCAGGTACCCCTGGCTCCTGCAGACCACGCTGCCTCAGCAGTCTGCTCTGCCCGCCCTCTTCACCCGGGGTCCCTGCTCCCCTCTCCCTCAGTGACGAGCCCGGGTGGAGCAGTCATCAAGCACTTGACTACGAACTCAGAAGTCAAGCCACCGCCCCCTCATGGCTGGGGGGGTGGGGGGGGGGGTGGTTGGCGTGCTGATCCTGGAAAGGTGGCAGCCGCTGCAGCAGAACCTGGACGGAGCAGCCCCGCTCTGTCCCGTGGGCCTCCAGGGTCAGAGTCAAGTCCATGGCCACAGGCTGGTCCTTACACAGGCTGCTCGGTCTGGCACCGTCCTGCCTGCGGCATCTGGAGACTCGGTCAGAGAGGGGGGTTGTGATTTGGTGGCGGCTCCTCCCTGGTGCTCCTGGCTGCCGCTCCCCGTCTGTAAAACAGGTAGCTGTGTGAAGCTAGAGCGCCCGTGGTCGGGGTCCCCGTAAGGACTTGGTGGGGAGGAGGGCAGAGAAGGAACCAGGAGAGGGGAGGGAGAGGCCGGCTTTTGAAACAGGGCCCTGTGCCAGCGTCATCCTGAGATTGCTTGTCTGCCGGCGTTCACGTGAGGAACACCGGGACACGAGAGAGAGCGGAATCTCTGATAGAGAAGCGTGTCTGTGACGAAGATCCAGACCCGGACCACGTTAGTACCACGAATGCTTGCGAAATCCTCCAGGGTCCACGGACTCCACAACTCTTTGTGGACAGGCTGCTACATGGTGGCTGCCTGAGGTGGGTTCTTTCAGACGGAGACTTGCCCTCAGGTGGGCCGCCAACCTCCCCCTGCCGTGACCCGGCCACCAGAGACCACGTCACACGGGATAGTGTCCAGCGCAGAAACGCGACAACGTCAAAAATGGAGAAACAGGAATTCTTTGCTAAAGAATTCCATTATTCATAATTCTATTATCCCTCATGTAACTAGATTTCCTTTTTAAAAACAAGCGCCCCCGCCCCCCCCCAAAAAAAATCCCTACATAGCAATAATACTGGAAATGGAGTCCAGAAGGCGTCCGTGTGAATTTGCTTTTTTGGTTGTTTTTTTTGTTTTGTGTTTTGGGCATCACTGCCCTCTGGTGGTGGGAGTAGGAGGCCCAGCCTTTGCTCCTGTGGAGCCACTGCTGGAATTGAACCTCCATCCCAGTGGGCCGCAGTCCCGTGCACAGCCACTATGCCACCGAGGCACAGCCCTGCATCCGCGTGAATTTGGACCTTGCTGCTGCCGTCATGTGCCCGGCGGGCCCGTGCGTCACAGGAGCAGCACGCCTGCTCCCGGCAGCCGTGTGCGAGGCGGCAGTGCTGGGAGAGGCAGCACTGGGCCGTCTGCCTCCAGGACCTTCTCACCCTCCCACAGAGGCCGCCTCACTGACTGCCCGCACGCAGATGAATTCCCGATGTCAGCGCGGGCTCACCAGCCCCCGGGGAACGTCCCCTCACGCGAAGAGCACCAAACGAGCCGTGTCTCTCAGCCCCATCTCTGGTTACAGCCTGCGCGTTTCTCTGTCTATCCTGATGGAAGCAGTTTCCTATAGCTGATGCGTCAACTCCCATTTGTATGGAGAACTTATTAGCTACCCATGCTGCTTTGTGCTCCTGTGGTTCCTGTCCTCGGGAAATAGTTTCCTCAGGAGAGAGTTTAGATAGTTTAAACTCACCTGGTATGTGTTTCCAAATGTATTACAAATTCCTTTTTCATTCCGTTGTTTTGCAGTGTCCATGAAACGGTAACACCTGAGCATCGAATTTAAAAGCTTAAAAAGATGTCCAAATACAGGTCCCAGTTTTAGGACCCATCTGAGCCCAATATGGCCTGATTAACGCAACAAGGACCCTATTCCAAACAGGGTCAGATTTCCAGGTGTGGTGGTTAGGACTTCTTACAGCATTCTCCGAGACACAATTCGATCTATAATACGATCCTAAAAATGTCATTTGGAAAGCCTTCCCAGTAAAGTGAAAGTCGTGTTTCATGTGGCAGTACTTTCTTTGATCTCTCTGAGCACATTAAGCCTGTTTTCTGGGTCAAGAACAGAAAACACAAGAGCCCTGTGTCGTAGCCCTGGAGGCCCCCCCCCCCACACCGGGCACCGGTTCCCGCCGCTGTGCACAGGGCCTCTGCACGGGCACCGACTCAACAGCTCTGGGCAACTGCAGCAGGCCCGGATGGCACAGCGGTTCCAGCACTGCCACGAGCCCGAGCCCCGACATGGGGACCCACCCGGTGCTCACAGGTGGAAGCACACGCGCCCTTTGGCTTCCACCAAGACGCACCGCCTGGCTGGCCCTCGGGTCCTGGCCCTCTTCCTGAAGGGTCTCAGGCAGCGCTTTGGGGACTGACGACGAGGAGCCTCAAAATGTTCCCGGGATAAGAGGATGAAAAGGAACCTTTCTTTCCAGGAACCTTTTTAAAGTGTGTGTGTGCGTGTGCTTGGGTTTGAGAGATCTGTGTGCTTTCACATATGGTGCCCTTCCACGGCTGTAGGTCAATGAATTGGTGCAAGTGGAGACGTACCTCCGGAGTGAAGGCGTGCTGGTCCGCTACTGGTACCCCCTTGACAGACTCGAAAGGCCCCCGGCCGGCTACCGCAGGACTGCCACCCACGGGCTGGTCACACTGGACAACACCAGCCTTCAGATTCACAGGTAAAAGGAAGCCTGCCTACTCGGCCGGTGGCCCCAAGAAGCTGCCCAGCCTGTCTGAGTAGGTGCCCCATTTGTCCCTGACACGAAGGCAGGGGGTTTGCCTTCAAAGCAGGGGGAGGGGTCCCTGCCTGTGCACCAGGTGCTCTGCTGTGAGCGTGGGGGGCTGCGACTGGCCTGAGAGCCGGGAGAGCCCCGTAACGTGTGTGAAGAAGTGGTGAGCAGAGTGAGCCGCCAGCTGCTCGCGGGCCTAAGCTAACTGGGCATGACCGGAAGCTTGCTTGGAAACAGCTCACGTCCCCCGTGTGCACCGTGTGGGGGTCTGTGAGGGAACACGCCCACCCCCGTGGCCTAAAACCTAAAGCTCGGGCAGAATTCCCTCCCACTCACTCTATGATTCCCCAGTAAATTGTGTTCTTTGTTCTTTAAAAATCTCCTTATAGCAATTCAAAAAGGAGACATCCTAATAAATGGAGTTTCCTAAACTTTCTTTTTTGTTGTTTTTTTGTTTTGTTTTGGGGGGGAGGGCATCACTGCCCTCAGGTGGTGGGAGTAGGAGGCCCAGCCTTTGCTCCGTGGAGCTGGAATTGAACCTCCATCCCAGTGGGCCGCAGTCCCGCGCACAACCACTACGCCACCGGGGCTCAGCCCCTAAACTTTCTTTTTTTATGTTATGTTATTTACCCACTTGTCCCCACCACAACCTCCCCCTAGGGTCTCAGTTTTGAAGCCCTTGTTAACTTGGGTGTGTCTCTAGCTTTGACCTCTTTCTGGGTCGACCCCTCCTCGACGCCTCCACTTGGATAGGGCCCGGCCGGGTCATTGACCCCACGTGCAGGTAGATGACGACCTTCCAAGGATCCCCTCCCCCCCCTCCCCTCCCCGCAGAGAGCTGCTGCGCTGCGAGGCTGCGCTGGCCAGACTGTACTGCCGCATGGCCCTGCTCAACATCTTCGCCCCCAAGCTGCCGCACCTCTTCACCCGCCTCTTCCACATCCCGGCCATCCGGGACATCACCCTGGAGCACCTGCAGCTGCTCTCCAACCAGCTCCTCGCCCCGCCCCTCCCAGGTAAATGGCTTTGCTCACTCGAGGCCCAGAGTCCCAGGTCAGGCCTCCGCGGCAGGGCCAGCTCTCAGCGTCCTGTGCGCCGGGCTCTCCGTTCTCCACCTCTGGGGGGCGCCCGTCGCCCTCCATCTCCGACCGCTGTTAGGTGTCTGCCTCACGTTAGTGTCAGTCTTTCAAACCGTCATGGAATCAAGGAAAACGACGTCCTGTTGATGAAACAGCCTCACTCTGCCCTGGCCAGCCCGAAGAACGCCAACCTGCCTGTCACCAAGCCCCTCCAAAGCACAGCCTTCACCCCGGGATTCCCCGTGGAGCTGTGGGAGCGGGCCAGCCTGCGGGTGTCTGGTGAACTTGGGGCGTGTGGGGGTGAGGGCAAAGCTGTGTGTCTGCTCCCCTGACACACACCAAGACTGGTCTTCCCTCTGCCAAGCCCGAGACTGAGGGGCACTTGCCCATCTCCCATCTGCCTCTGCCTCCCAGCCGGTCACCTGCTGCCCGGGTCCCCTGCAGCTGTCACAGACGTCGTGGTGAGGCAGGCTGCACTCTCAAGCCTGCCCGACGTTTGGGGGGTAGCTGCCTTCTGGCTCACACACGTGTGTGTGTACGTGAGTACAGGCGTGTATGTGCCCATGCTAGCTGCCCACTGCTCTGTCTGAGCTCCGGGGGTCTGCCAGCCTTCCTGAAGACTTGGAGCCTTAGAACATGCCCGCAAGACACTGAAAGTTGCCCAAACACACTGCGCCACAGACTGCACCTAGGCACCCTGACGTCCCTCGACCCTGCCTCCGGGCGGGCCAGGCATCCCAGGGGGCCAAGCGCCACTCCAAGCTGCTCAGATAGTGCTTTGTGGTCCTGAGGGCTGCAGACCCCAAGGTGTCAGTGGGCACAGACATGGTCCACCGAGAGAATGTGCTACACCCTCCTTTGGTGGGTAACAACCGAGCCTTCAAAGCTCACCGTGAGGGACCATGGAAGGTCCAACTCTGGATCTCAGTCTGCCTGTCTGGAAAACCAGACACACATGAAGCCGCCCTGGGGACTCCCAGACCACGCAGACGGCCGTCGCCACAACTCAGGGCCCCGAAGAACTGGGAGGTGCCCGGCCCCCGCTGTCGCTTGCTCTGAAAAGGGGTCCCTTTAGAAGACCCTGGACAGAGTGGGAGAAAGGGATCAACCTCAAAGTCAGGAGAGGCCAGGCTTGCTGGTCTGAGAGAGGCTGGGGCCTTGGTCACTCTTCGCGTCTGGAACGTGGCTCCTCCCCGTGGCTCTGCTTCTGGACGGACGGACGGGACCACGAGGGGGACAGTTACACGGGCAGGGCGCAGGCACCTTAGAGTCACCCTAATGGTGGTAATCGCGGGAGGGCCCATTGGTGATGGCGGTGTCTCTGGGCGCGCTACTCGTTTTCCGTCGTGTCAGATGCGGCCCCCACAGGCTGCCTGGCTTCTGGTCAGCGGTGTTCCCCCCCCTTGTCTGCAGACGGCACCATCAGCTCCAGCTCCATCCTCCTGGCACAGTCCCTGCAGCACTGCAGCCACGGCCAGAACTGCTCGGCCACCGACCTCTTCTACCAGGGCAGCGCCCAGACGGTGCGCGAGTGGCTGGACGTGGCCATCACGCGCACACTGCACCAGGGCGAGGAGAGCCTGCTGGAGCTGACCAAGCAGCTCTGCTCCTTCCTGCAGGTGACGCTGCACGCACCCCTCCGCCCCCGCTCCGACGCCCGCCTCTGGCCTGTTGGCACTCGCCCGCCCGCCCGGGGAGCGAGGAAATGCGCCTGGCGCCCCTGACCCAACGCCTCCTTGCAGACAGCCCCCGAGCAGTTCCCCTCGGAAGAATTCCCCATCTCCGAGTCTAAGGTCAACATGGATGTCAACTTCCCCGGAGCAGCCTTTGTGGTCGTGTCTTGTAAAGAAAGCCAGTCTGGATTCCGCAAAGAGTAAGGGGCCCGCTCCGCCGACGGGGTGGCGGACAGGGGG
>PVJH01039764.1:0-16143 GCA_004026705.1 Nesogale talazaci | reverse complement strand
CAGTGATGCCCCCCCAAAAAAAACAACAAAAACTTTTTTCTTTCTACTTGAGCCCTGGGTATCTTTTCATTGTTCCCTTCCCCCACCCTTCCATCCCTCAAGAACCCTTGATAATTTATAAATTGTTATTACTTTCTCATGTTTTACACTGGCTGATGTCTCCCTTCATGCAATATCTGTTGCCCAACCGCCTGTCAGGGGGTATAGATAGATCATTGTGATCACTTTCCTCTATCTCCCCCCACGTTGCCCTTGCCATCTTGGCATAGCAACTCTCAATATTGGTCCCGTGTGTTTTATGAACTGTCCTGGATTCCCTGTGTTTTGAGTTCTTATTTGTCCCCAATTACATGCTCTAGTCTAGCCAGATGTGTAAGGTAGATTTGGGATTATGATAATGGGGCAGCGGGTGGGGGGCAAGGCATTAAAGAACTGGAGGAAAGTTGTATGTTTCATTAGTACTATCCTGAACCCTGACTGGTTTGTCTCTTCCTTGTGGCCTTTATGTAAGGAGATGCCCAATTGTCTACAAATGGGCTTTGTGCCTCCACTCTGCACTCCCCGTCATTCAGAATGATATGACCTTTCTGTGCTGGGTTTTTTATGAAACTAGAGTCATACAACTCTAATCACAATCCATACATACATCCATTGTGTCAGAGACATTTGTACATTTGTTGCCATCATCATTTTCAAAACTTTTGGACACCTGATCCCATGAATACCTTATGATCACAGAGGCTGTTGTGTTTCTTCTATTTGGGCTTTGTTGCTACCCAGCTAAATGGAAGTTTGTTTATTTTCAAGCCTTTAAAACCCTAGACATTAGATCTTTTGATAATCACGTACCATCAATTTTCTTCACCACATTGCTTTGTCCTCAGCAGTCATGTCGGGAAGGTGAGTGACATGGAATGTGAGGTTAATAGAACAAAGTGTTTTTGTGTTGAGAAAATGCTTGAGTGGAGGCCCAGTGCCCACCTGCTACCTTGATACTAAACATTATATATATATATATATATATATATATATATATACACTTCCCCATTTTAATATATCAATATATTTACAAATGTACATGCCCATATTTAGACCTCTTTAAATGCCTTTTGCCTCCTACTTCTTTCCTCCATTTCCTTTTACTTTCCACTTGTCCCCATTAATCCTTCCTTTGGGGTTCAGGAATTCCTCTGTGTTACCTTACCCTTGATCAAGCCCTGTTAGGCCTGCTCCATCCTCCTTGCCATCATTTTTAGATGACATTATTCCCTTGTGTCTGGGTTTGTCAACACCCACTTCCTTTCCCTCCCTCCCCTTCTCTCTTGTCCCCCCAAGGAATCACTGGTTCTGTTGTTTTCTCTTCCGAATTGTTTACCCTGCCTATCATTTCTAGACAGACCTGCAGAGATAATAATATGCACAAAAAAGAAACAAGACAGAGCAAAACAAAGCAACAGAAGAAAGCCAAACAGCTACAACAACAAAAACCCAAGGATAAAAAAAAAGAGAGAGAGAAAAGCCTATAAATAGTTCAAGGTCTGTTTGTTGACCTTTGGGAGTTTTTCTGGTCTGATAAGGAGCCACGCCCTGGTCCTAATGTCTATTTTTGGTAAATCTTGATGACTTTGTTGCTTTGCTCCCCTTGCTGTTCTGTTGTGCCTTTGTATTGTTGACAATAGTATTTGTGATGAACAAGTTACTCATCTTGAAAAAGTTTATTATGCGTCTCCAGCTTCATTCCTATTACCAAGTCTGTATTTTCCAACTATGGTTACTTCCTCTGTTTCCAATTTTTGCATTCTATTCAGCAATAGTTATCAATGCATCTTGTTGCATATTTGATGAATTTCAGACCTACAATTTGGGTATAATTCTTTAACTTCTTTATGACTAGCTTTTGTGGTTGGTGCATAAATTTGAGTAATGATTTTATGGAAGGGATTCCTTTGTATGTAGATAGTCTTGGTATATTACATTGTACTTTAAGATAGATTTTGACATATTTTTATGATGAATATGAGGAGTGTCTAGGCCTCTAGCTTTTGTTATTCCCAGCAAAGTAAACCATAGGATTTTCTGATACACAATGGCCAACAGCAGTAGTCACTTTCCTTTTACTAATGCCTCAAATATTGATCATTATGTGCTCTATTTTGCCTTTAATGAATTCAAATTTTCATTAATTCACTCTTTATAAGTTCAAAGTTCCGAACATTAATTGATGTTTGCAGCTGATTCTTCTTATTTGCGTGGTGCTTCATCAAGAAATGACCATCCTGAGCCCGTCCTCTCGCAAGCTTTACTACGTCCATGTCCTGGTGCTTGGTTCTCTTTTGAGCAGCCAGCTCTTGCTTAGTCATATGATGTGTCTCAGAACGTGACTGAGTTACGGAGAACCACATCTTCTGATGCTCTCCCTGACAATATTCTGCTTCTATTCCTTACGCTTTAATCACCTGCAAAGTTTTGATGCTATCAATCAAGTTTTCACTGGCCAGTTCCTCTGAAGTGGACAGCCTCTTCTTCCTTAAAGGTTGTTCTTACTCTGGAAACTCCCCTGAAACCTGTTCACTTTTGGTCATGCTACTAGTTTGTGACATACCAGTGACATAATATTCAGTATCACAACAACACACAGGCCACCGGAGCACAACAAACTGATAGATGATAGATGAAAAGATATATATATATGTATATATATATTTATCTTACACATATGTCCATGTGAATATATAGTATTTGTTGCTAGAGTGTTAGTTGTTATAAAAGAAAGAAGGAAGAAGCCATAGTTGACTCCATATTAATGATGTGATTGTTATGAAGTAAGATAAAGAAGATTGAGGAGAAAGGATTTAGAGAAGGAGAATTCCAAGGTGGTTTGAGGGATTTCAAGTGTTAGATGCCTATTAAACATCAAAATGTATATGTTCAGTAGGCAGGAGGTAAGAAATGTTTAAATTCAAAGAAAGAGTTCAGGGTCAGTGACATAACTTTGACTATGATCAAAGAGATACTTTTTAAAACTCTTGATGAGATGAACCATCAATAGAATGGCATTTTAAATGCAAGAGATATGTGCCAAAGAGAAGAGGAAGAACCCATCAAGATGAGGAAGAAGCTTAAAGTTAATATTATCACAGCGTGCACAATCACAGTTTTGTTTTTAGTTTTATGAATATATTTACTATTTTCAGTTTGTGTATCCTATGGTCATAAAAGTCTCCATAATTGACTAATGACACAAATCAAATCTATTAACTAAACATATATCTGACACACCCAATGAGAAAATTTTGAATGAAGTAATCTGCATGATATCACAAAGTAAATTTATTTTCTCTAAGACTTTCTGACAAAGATGAGATAAGGAATGTAGGAAAAACCTTATTTTAAAAAACATTATTTTTATCATAGACAAATCCCTTAAAGGCTCAGTTCTTGCCCTTAGCTTAGTATGCAACCATTAGTTCATCAGTAAACATTGGCCAAACTTCAGAAAGTGAGGCGAGAGGCTCAAAGACCCAATAAGTAGAATAAGAAGCAAGATATCAATGAGTTAATGAAAACTAGCCTAGTAAGCTATGATGTTGCTGTTTCCTTCCTTCAGCATTATGCTGTGGCAGGCTGATTTTCTTTAGACTCTGGAAACATTAATTCAATAAATTACTTCTATTCATTAATGCAATTATAAATTCGTGACTGTAATTTTAAAGTCATCTCTTTTTCCACCCTCTGCACCAGTGACAGCTGAATGCTATTGGTTGTAAATGTAAAATTAAATTTCTCAGCATATTTCTCTTGTGCTGGGATCAATGCATTACTTGAACAACTCCTTTGAGAGGACACTAAAAGTGATTCTTCACTCATGTGACACTTAGCCTGTTATTCCCTGCTGAATATTTCAGCTAGGTATTGGCAGCTTTCAATTTCTGAGTGTTTCAAGGAAAAATAAAGTCTTGCTCTGTAAATTCAAACTTCCAGACTATGAAAAAGAGATGTGTAATCTTGAATCACATGTATGTTAACTTTGGACAAACTCAATAGAAGAAAATTAAAATTTACAAAATTGATTAAGCTCTCCTACTGTATTAATTATTTATTGACATCTTTAAAAGGTATTAGTTATTTTATCAAAATAATTTAGTATAGGATTCTTCGAGCCATTCCAAATATAAATGCTTCTATTATAATTTTTTAAGAACTCAGATTTTGCATACAAAAATCTTTCAATGGGTGAAAAGGTTAAAAAATTTGGAAAAATTGATTTCAAAACATGACTTTTATTTTCAATAATATATTCAAGCATTTTTCCATTCGGTATATATTATTGAACATATATTGTAGGCTATGTGCAAGATCTGACAGACACTAGAGTTAAGTTTACAGCAGAGACCTTCTCTTAACAATAATAGAGAAGGAGATTAGAGAAAGATTCGGATCCATAATATTACATACCATGGATCTTCACATTATTAATTGAGGGCAATGTATGACAAACATCTTTTCTTTATCTACTTCTATAAATCTCCAAAGAATTTAGTATTTCTTATGTATATGCTTGAGGAAATTTCATTTGGGGACAGTAAAACTGGTCTCAAGCTTACCATTCAAACTTGGCATTAAGTAGAAACAGAGGCAGTATATGCATATGTAGAAGTTGGAGTATCAGAATGGTTTACTTTTTGATCACTCTGTGTAAAACTACTTCTCATGTTAGAACATATGTGACTAGAGTGTGTTAATGGCAAAATGTGCTATTTTATGTGAAAATCCAGATGTCCAGGGTAGTGACTGGCCCTCACCTTCATCCCAGTGCTAATTCTGACTCACAGACAGAAAGCTTAAGTGACTGTTGAAGATTTCTGCATCATATCTGAGGCAGACACTAGTACAAAGAGTGCCTCCTTTACTAGGATGGGACATTACAGTTTCAAAGTTTTCTCATATTTTTCAATTGAATTCTCACAACAGTCTCCTGAGGGAGAAAGAGGCAGAACAGTGTAATGAAAATAAACAGATTTGGATTCAGAGGAGACTAAGTATATGTTCTAGCTGACCACATGCTAGTTTTAGGCCTTTGGCAAGCATCCGAACCCATTAAAAACTCCACTGCCTTTACCTATTGTATTTATGTGTGCATACGATTAAAATGATCTTTACCAGGTAGGATAAGAGACAGGAAACTTATTGAGTATTTATTATTTGACAAATTCTATTCTTGACCCCAAGAAACAGTAATGGAGATGAAGAAGAAGAAGAAGAAGCTGCATGTATGCACTAATATTTTAATGCATTCATATGTGTGTATAAATAAACAAAATATACAAAATAGTTTCTTAAATGAGGAGAGCTGCTGTGGAGATCATGAAAACAGGGGTTGCAGAGGGAAAATAACTGGTGTGGGAAATGGCTTCAACAAGATTAAAAAGTCAGGAGCATCCAGATGCAGGTGTTGTCAAATGCCATTCTGGGTGAGGCATCACATGATCCTGCACTCTTTTCACAATAGTCAGAAGACAGATCCATTAAAAGGGAAGAACTGGAGCAAAAAAAAAACCCCTGGGGAGGATGGGCCAAAAATATTTGGGGTGCAATAAGAAGATCTGGGTGGTTGAAGTGGAGGAAATGACAGGTGCATAACTGGAGACCAACAAGGGGCCTGGTGTTGCAGCGTGTTATGGGGCAATTATTAGACTTTAAGAACTAAGACTGGCAGCCAGTGGAAAGGGGAGTTACAGAATCAGATATATTCATTTATCTCCCTTTCCCCATTTTACTGGTGAAATGACTGAGTCTCCAGAAAATAGAAACTGTTTCAGATATTTTATGCTGATCCTAAAATTTCCAACAGATCATATTAAGAGCAGTGGGAAAATATAAGGTAAAATCAGTTAACCGTGACTGTGGGTCCAATCCAGGTGGGACGTAGTTAGGACAAGATCCCTTCAACCGACACTCTACAAAATGGGAATTAAAGCATCGCATAAACCCATCTATCAGAATGACATGTGAAGAAAACAAGCTTAGTTCTCTACGCTCATCTATTCTATTCTCGCTATTTCATGCCTCCCAAACTAGCAATCTAGCCAAGAACAGCATCTTACCTTCCCTACTCAATTCTGTATTATGCAAAGGGCAAGCTATTTCTCAGTACTTAAGTCTTGGTATTTCAAATAGTGGTAACCATAGTTTCTAACACCCTGAAAGGCAGGCATTTCTAAAGTGGTTATCAAAAATACATATTCATTTAGTTATTGAGAATGTAAAAGCAATACCTTTCTTCTATCTGTAGGGAACATCATTTTTTCCAGCAGCAATTTGTTCATAAAAGAGCAATATTTGTGCCAAGAACTCAAGTGAAACAAATGTCCTTCTTGATGGGAAGTGTCTACCCTAACTCAGAGCCATAAAATAAGAACTTTAAATTCACACTCTGTGATTTGGCATCTGCAACTTCTACATAATTTAATTCATGTTGAGCTACATGAAAGGACCCAATGTACAGCACTACATGGTGAAATACCAGACTGATTCTCTGAGATTTCCTCTGTACCTTTCAAAGGTGCTTATTTCTGGAGTGTGCTGTTAGGCATCCTATCATCGTTCCTTCTTTGAAATGTCACCCTTGTTCTGTCAAAGGCTCCTGTCTGCTTGTCTGACTAGCTTTGCAAATGTCTGACAGGAAATTGTCAGAAAAAGCTATAAAAGGAAACGTCTTTTGTCTCTAAGTGAAGAAGATGGTGATTTCTGGACAGCATAGATTGGCTGAACAAATGCTAGGTGAGTTCACCAGCTCCTTTGAAAGGCATGAAGACAATGCCAGAGGGTTGAGCAATTTCTTAGTCCCTCTGCCCTGAGTTAATTCTCTCACAGCCACCTCCATCAAGTGACTCTTGGCCGGCCCTATGGAGCTTTGCATGACTCTGACAGTTTGATGTCTTGATACCTTTCAAATATGGGGAGGTCACTTTCTAACGAAAGTATCCCTGCCTGTAGATTCAGGAAAATGTGAAAGATGGGGTAAGCACACAACACAGAATGAATGTGGCTCTTTAACACTGAAAATGATCACCAGGAAATTATATGGTCATCTTCAAAGAGTACGATCTATTTTGGGAAAACCAGTGGTTAAGGCTAAAGACCTCAAACTCTCTTGATAATGTCAGTATCCTTCTCCTCATTAAGGGATGCTAAACAGCTGAGGAAGGGTAAGGGCAGCTAGGGTCCCCAGGTCTTTGGGAGGTCACAGCAGTTCTGGAAGCAACTGAACTGTAGGGCTGACCTAGTCGCTTAGGCTTCTGATGCCTATGGTCTCCCTGGTGAGCAGTATATTCTAAGTAAAGCAGAGTAGGAGAACTCAACTTCCATTGAAATATATAGCTATAGCTTTTATTTATTCTTAAGAGATGTTTAATGTTTACAGAAAAATTAGGGGAAAGGTACAGAGTTCACATAAACTTCCTCTCTCCATTCAACTCAGTTTCCTCTTTGTATTAACATATTGGATTCCCGAGACACATCTGGTACAATTGATGAATCAATATTGAAATGGCGGGCTGAGTTCCTGTGGCGTAGTGGTTATGCATGGGACTGCGGCCCACTGGGATGGAGGCTCAATTCTGGCAGTGGCTCCACAGGAGCAAACGCTGGGCCATATATATATATATATAGCTTTTTTTGGCTAAAGTACATAGTTGACATTATGGTCATTCTTCTCATCCTGTGGAGTATTGAGTCAATGTCCAAAATAGCTTATCAAATGACTGATTGAATATACTCTTAAAAACTGCAAAAATAATTTCTCAGGAAAACATACTGCAATGCCAAATATTCACACTTTCAACCCTGTTAAAATACTTGCAAATTAATGGTCCTTTGAGTATATCTTCTATTTCTATAAAACATTGGAGTGCAGTCAGTGCCAGAAATTCATTAATATTGATTTATATCCTGTTGAATGAAAGAGTATTTCATAACTGACCAAAGAGTTCATTCAGAATTTATTATTCTATATTATTTCCCAAGAAATGGCTAGAAGAGAGAAAGTACAGTGCTCTTTTTCTTGGAATTAACGGTATTCTTGTCTGATAACACTTCATTCTACTGACCCCTGTAGTCCAGTGCCAACCCAATATAAATTGCCTACACAGAGACTGGCATGTCTTGTTAGTATTGTATATCCTATGCCCATTGCAATTTATTTTAGTGTATTCTAGTGCGTGTTCTAATTTACTTAATATCTTTCACTTGAGTCAAAGGAGGCTCATTAAGAGGCAAAATTTAGGAGCTAAAACATCGATAATCTCAAGTCCTATGTGTGCTTCCACATGTATTGTTAGTTTGCCTTGGAATCCAAGCTCCTCCAAGTCTCTGACCACATACTGATTTGTGCCTCAAGACACCCTCCTTGATATCAAGAGTTCCAGTTATTATCAACACACATACTTACCAGGGTTGGTAGGCATATGATTTTTCCCAGATTCCAGTAATGAAAAAGGAAATAAAATTCTGCACTGCTTTCTGTCCCTCGATGTGAATGAATGTTAACCTTCATTCATTGTTTCAATCACTTTGACATCACGTTAAACATTGCCATTAGAAAATGGTCATACAAAGTCACTCCGTGGCCTGCTCAGGTAGCGTTCATTGTGAAGACAGCCCATCTAAGATCATTTTGTAAAGCTCAGAAACAATATACAGATGTGGCATTTTCAATCCATACATATAGCTCATCTGTGATATTAAGGGATGGAGATCACATAAGAATCTAACTACTAAATAAGTATTTCTCAGTTACATGTGGCTGAAGGTAAAACCATTTCTTTGTCAACCCTTATCGGCAAACACCTGTTGGAATTCTCTTACCCTTAGCTGCCAATGTGTCAGGATTTAAGAAGAGCAAAAGAATTGAGACCAGTTATATTTTTCCTTTATACTATCCACAAATTGTGATTACTTCTGGCAACTGACAGCAGCGCTGACATACATAAAATAAGAACTTAAGTGTGCTATTACATATGAGTACAAGTGTAATCCTCTTGGCTAGTCTGGAAAGCTAAATCAAATATTAGAAGGGACTTTAAGACTGGGAATAGAGACAGAAATGAGTACAACACAAACATATTAAATAGAGGCAATTAAATGCAAACAAATACTCTTGCAGTTTCTTCCTAAAGGAAATATAATTAGGTTTCCAGCTAGATTGTTTTGGGGCTATTTGAATTGTGTTCCATTCTGGAAAGTTTAGTGACTGTCTGGCATTTCATTTCCTTGGAAACCACCAGTAGCCACTGTTATCAGTTATGCCAATTCCCTCAAAAGCTACTTTGGTCATTTTTTTCTACTGCGCTGTTGTTTCTGTAATGAGGAATCATAGAAGTCAAAACTAGACAAAATAGATGTGTGAGGAGAATGAGGATTAAGATTAAAGAGCTCTGGTTGATTTGGAAAACCTGGACAAGGAGCAGCTTTACTGCCACCTCACCATGCACACTGGGTCCCACAGAGCAATAGTATGGACTTGTTGTTCTTGCTTATCCTGTGAATTTGAGTATTTAATAATGTAAACATCCACAGCAAATAGCACCTGCATGAGTTAATTCAAGATTTGTGTGATGTTCTCATTCTTGCTTGCGTGTCAGCCCACGAGACCTTGAGAAGTAACCTTTATTTACCTTGTTGTTAGCTTCCTGCTGAGTTGAAAGTCACCGCCCAGGAGGAAACACTCCTGAGATTTCACCTGAGTCTTATTAATAAACTTTTCCATTTACAGAAAGAAACTCAGGCATTTAAATAAGGAACCATGCTGCATACACAGTCAGAGATGAAGTGAGATTGAGTCAGAGAGATGCCAGTGACAAAGATTCATTAGGAAGTAAAATAAATAAAAGAGTGGCCATTGACTTCCTGGCTAAATTAGCCACAATGACTAAAGATATGGAATCTCACATAGAACGTGGCATTTTGAGAATCAAGGCTTGACTGGAGACCAAATTAGGGCTACTGGACGCTGCCTGAACCATGGAGAACTTAGGGTAAGGGTACTTCTGTGAAAATGCCACATCCACAGGCATGAGTTTATAATGCCCTAACTTGATTGCTCTGATTTCAATGAAAATGCTCCTATAGGATTCTAATTCTCCCTGGTCTGATTTTTGTAGCTGTACACTCTAGTAGAGAAAGTAGTTTCCTTCACAGACAAAGTCAGTCCTTAGCCATATAATGAGCTGGGGAAATTGAGTTTGCATTCTGCTTTCTCTTCTTTAGTAGGATTGCACCAGGCACAGGTAGGCAGAGTCCTTCTCTTAAGAACACAATTATGCCTCATCAACTCAGATAGAGCTCAGAACTTTGAAGTGGCCACAACACAACCCTCAGCTTCCAATCTCTACTTCCTCTTCTGAATTCATCTTCTTTAGGCCTGTCTTCAATTGATGAGCTTAAATAATTGGGTCAGTGGGATATGAGCACAGAGTTGTCAATGTCAAGTCAACAGTTTTGTTGGAAGCTTTCTGAAAGTTTACCTAATCTTGGCCTGGAGTTTCATAAGTATGATAAAGTCATCAATTTGATGTGGAAAATATTTTGGAGTAAGAAGACTTTATTTCCCTTCCTACCTTTGGTCACCAGGATGGGAAGAAGAGAGTCGCTTAAGGAAGGTTCAAAACTGCACTAATCAGAAGAGCCTAGTGTAGACCTTCATACCAGAGGTCATCTAAGTTTCTAACTGGGCCATATCTAGTTTTGTTGACCATGGCATCTCTTTTGCAATGGTTCATGCCATTGGAGTGTAGAAGCAGCCATGAACAGTTCATGATGGAAGGCAGTGACTGTGTTTTGGTAACACTCTTTTATTTTACAAAACTCGTAGTGGCCAGATTTGGCCAACAGATTATAATTTTATAAGAATCAAAGTAAGGCACTTGTGGATTAGATTGTGCTTCCCAAATGTGTCAATTTAGCTAGAATGTGATTATCAGCGTTGTAAACTTATCTTCCATTTTGTGATACCATATGTTGTAAATTCTGACCTCTGCAATGTTAATGAGAAAGGATTGGAAGTAATTATGCTAATTAGGCAGGATACAATCTATAGTATGAGGTAGTATCCTGAGTCAATGACTTGTGAGATGTAAAAGAGATGATTAAACAAGCTGACCTGAAAACACCAGGACAGAATTGCCAGAAACTCTGTGCCCAGAACCTCAGATATTCCAGGAAAGCTTAATGCCAAGTCACATGTAGATCGCCAAGGGATGCTGGACCCACCACAGTGGCAAAGAAACATGGACTTTACTCCAGAGACAACAGAGAAAGACTTTCTCTAGGAAGAAAACTCTGAGTTCAGACATGAAGCCTCCTAAACTGTGCAAGTACAAATATCAGCTTGCTAGTCACCTCCCTGTAGGGTTTCTGTTCTGGAGGCCCTAGATGTCTAGGACAGACACTAATAAACCACCTATAATCCACCTGCTTCAGGTATAAAAAATTAAACATTCAGGACCTTGACAGAAAAGTAACAAAACCACTTTTGAAAGAAGAAATGATCCACTTTTGTTCAGTGCCGCTGAGTCAATTTTTACAGGTAGAGACCCTGTATGACACTGCATAACTGCCCCACAGAGTATTCCAGGCTTTAATATTCATAAGAACATCTTCAAGCCTTGCTCCTCCAGAGCGACCAGGTACCCTTGGAAGCTGCATACTCAGAGGCTGGCCCACCAGAGGCCCTTGAAGAGGTTCTATTATGCATTGCCATGTCGTATGTATTATTTAGAAATTTAAAATTTTTATTTCAAGTATGCCTTAAATTATAGTCTCTTCATCTATGGTGGACTTATGCCGTATAAATTCAGGTTATGTTCAGTGTTATCTTTCTCAGATTTATTTATTTATTCCTGGACTAGTAAGAGAGGAACCCTGGTTGCTTTGTGGGTTAGGCATTGGGCTAGCTGCAAGGTCAGTGGTTCAAATCCACCAGCCATGGTGTGGGAAAAAGAAGATGCCATCTGCTTGGCTTCTGTGAATATTTACATTGGAGCAAACACTATGTAGGGTAGCTATGAGTCAGAATCAACTTGATTTCGGTGGATTTGGCTTGGTTTGCGTTTGTGGTTATTTCTAGATGCCTTTGAGTTGCCTTTGACTCCTAGTGATCCTGGATATGACAGAATGCTGGCCCTGTCCTTCATCTTTCTTACTGTCATTGCTATGGTTAATCCTATTCTTGCTGTCACTGTGAGAATCCATCTCCTGAGGGTCTTCTCTATTACTCACTCTCCCCTTTACCAACCACACTACTCTTCTTCATGGTCTCTCCTAAACACATGTTAAGTAAAGTTTTGCCATGAAGTCTAGCTTCCAAGGGATATTCTGGGTATGGACCAGAAGAGGCAATTTAGATGAGAGTTGAAAAAGACAGGCTTAAAGCATCAAGCATTTTTACACTCTTTAAGTTGGGATAGATGGCCTGTTTCCATTGCTGCTCACACTGGATGTGGCTGATCTGCTGGACCACCTTGCTGGTGTGAGGCAACAGTTGAAACTTCACCTCCTTTAGCTCCTGCTGGCTCTTCTCTTTCATTTCTCTGAATCTAGGAGGCTCTTTGGATAAGTGGACTAGACTCTTCTATGGCATCCTACTTCCATCAATACAGTTGAAGACCCAAAGGTGATGAGGCATGAACACAGGTTCCAGTTGGCTTTCATGGGTTCTGCCTCATGCATCTGAGTTCTTGTTACTTCTGCCTTTCATCTCCTTTAAAATGGTCTGTCCTGCTGACTTAAAACCAGCAGTAGATGTAAAAGTAAGACCTTTACAAGGATTGTATAACCAGTCTCCTCATTTGCCTAAGGTCAAACTCATAATTACTACCCTATTCTAAGTCACTTAATGTCGCTACTCTTTAGATTAGCAAATAACAATGACAAATACAATTAGGTTGAAAGTTTGAGTCCATCCAGAGGTTTCTTGGGAGAAATATTCTTCAAATTAAAACCTTAAAAATCATGTTAACCTAAGAAATTCCCAAGAAGGACAAAGGCAACGTAAGGCTTAATCATTTAAAGTAGTATGTTTTGAAATATCATAATAATAATGGTAGCAATTTCTCCTTTGAGAAGGTCACACTATTCCATGTAGTCTTGATAATCTGCTAATGCTTGCATCTGTGATGATTCTGACCTATTTGCTAACAGCATAGATTCTGATTTATTTTTCTCCCCTAAGACCCATGACACACATTTGTGAGGTTACTGATAGAAGACCACTGTAGCAACCTATTGCCCCCACACTAAGCAAAGTCATCTGGCCCTTAGAGGAATTGAACCCACATCATTGACCTCAATTAGCATCGAGTATTGGCCAACTGCAAAAAATAAAAGCTGTAATTAATCTAATTGTCATTCTACTTGTTCCCAATTGCAATATCTCCTTCATATGTACCTTATGAAACACAAAAATTCAGGCTATGTTAGGAGGACTGACATGACAACATCAGTATAACTGCAACTTCAAGGATTATTCAACTAGTAATTGGAAAAGGGGTCCTGGTGGAATAGGCAGTCTGTTTCCATAAAGATTCACAGCCTCAAGAAAGCAGGGTTCAGCTATGTCTACTGAGGCAGAATGGATTTAGCAGCAGAGGTCGAGGGCTCTCTGAAGATGGTTGGTTTGAATTCATTCAGTGATATCACAAAGGAAAAGTCTGGCAAATTCTTTCTGTTAAAAGGAAAGCCATGGAAATGCTATGGACCTTGGTTCCACTCTGTGGAACCTGGAGTCTCCAGAAATCATAAACAACTTGACAGTCGTGGACTTAGTTTCAATGGCATCCTAGTATTACTCTCAAACTCACATGACTTTTTTGGAGTAGAACTATACCAGAACTATTTAGCTAATAAGAATCCCTTCTCCATCTCCCTGGTTGAAACTCCTTTCCTCTACACTATGTTCCTGTCCTGTGGGTTTTGTTTTTGTTGTAGTTTTTAGGTTCCATCGAGTCAGTTCTGACCCATGATAACCCCATAAACAAGAGAATGAAACCCTGGATTCTAGCTATCAGCAAGTTAGCCCCTGACTCCTCTTAGCACAATCCCTGGTCTTTTTGAGGGTTTTCATTTGCTGAATTTCAGAAGTTGGTTGCCATACCTTGCTTTCTAGTTGTCTTGGTCTAGAACAGTGGTTCTCAAACTTCCTTATGCTGGGACTCTTTAATACAGTTCCTCAGGTTGTGGTGACCACCCCCCTACACAACCATAAAATTATTTTTGTTGCTACTTTGTAGCGGTAATTTTTCTACTGTTATAAATCAGGTTACCCCTTTGAAAGGGTCTTTCAAGCCCCAAAGGGCTCAATACACACAGGTTGAGAACCGCTGGTCTAGAAGTTCCTCTGAAACCTTTTCATATCTTGGAAATACACAATTTTCCCCTGACAGGTAGACAGATGGTAGCTACAAATGAGATAGGTGGAGTAGGAATTGAACTTGAGTCTCCGACCTAAGGAATGAGAATTCTAACACTGAACCACCACTATTGCTACCCTCCTCCTCAACTCTCAGGAGAAGAAAATATCCTTAATTTGCAATTTACTTTAGATTCTTTATGTTAATTTCCTAGCTCACTCTAGGAGGGGTCTTCAAAAGAGTCTTGTTGAATTGGAATCAACTCAATGGAAATGAGATTGATTTTTAAGAGAACTCAACATGGTTAAATTCTCAGGACCCTCAGTGATGGGTACCAGAACTTATAAAAGCTTCTTGAACTTGGAGCAACTGTTGAAAAATTTTTAACTTGTAAAATGTAATGCATTCCCACCCTCCAACTTTTTGAAGTCCCAATATAGTTAGATGTAAAAAAAAAATCAGTTTCAGTCATTCCAATCATGAGGCTAACTGTATGATATGTTCTTCCCTGTATAATTTTAATTTTGGTAATATTTAGGAGACATAGAAACTGTGTGATTTTAAGTAATAATCCCTTCAGCTACCAAATTGCTTCTGTTGGTTGCAGACATCTGTCTCCTACACTCAGGACATTGACTCCAGGTGACATCCAACAAGGATTCTCACATAGGCTTTGGGGCTCTTGATGGATCAGCTCAGTTGTGTTTCCTTCTATTGTCCTCTGGAACAGCTCATACAAAGGATGGATCATAAGGAATAAAGTGCTAGGAAAACTATTAGTTGTTGCTCCTAAAGTATCTGCTTCCACTTTAGCCCACATACCTCTATAGGTCTGCATTAAGACAAGCAATGCTTTTTCTTGAAAATCCTCATCAGGGCCATTTACAGATGCAGAAACATGGATGCCTGCCTAGGTTGTGTGTGCATTGAGATGGTTCATGTGCCACGGACTGAGGCATTGACAAGGGAGCTTTCAAAGTTTGTCCTTGGATATTAATTTTCCATAAGCATGCCTACCAAGAGCAGATGAATACCTGCACCCAAGCCAACTGGCAAAGGCCTGCTGCTAAGCTTTTGCTTACTTCGCGTGGATACTGACTACTTTCTTCAAGAAGGCTTGGGCAGCATACCATTGCACTACACGTTTATGCATATCTGGAAGTAAGTCCATAGTATCTTGATAAAACTAAAGGACAAAAAATAAAACATATTGCCATCAAGACTCTTTGAACTCATAGGCTGTAAAAGTTATGGAAACAGAAAGCCTCCTCTTTTTCCTGGAAAGTGTCTGGTGAGTTTGAAATCGCCACCTGTGATCAGCAGCACAATGCATCGCCTCCTCTATGACCAAAGCCTCTAAAATGTCCTGCTTCCCACCCCTTTGACCAGAGAAACCATGTAGCACCAGCATTGTTTTTTGGACATGGAGATGATGTAAATTTATGTTGCTATTTCCAAGGTAGCACCATTTAAAAATTAAAAAAAACTCATGCTCCTCCTCTTTTCAGAAATAGTTCCCAAGTTACAGAGAATGGAGAACGGAAACTCATATCTGCTATAGAGTCATTTACTACCAAATAAATAAATAAAAGTCACCAAAGGCAAAGCGGCTTGCACAGATGTGTGGGAAGAGGCCCAGGCAAAGGTGGCTACAGAATGAAGCCAAGGTTGATAGAACTTGGTACCCCAGGTGGGTGGCATGTAGTCAGGAGCAAAGCCACAATTCTCATTTTTTTTT
>PVJH01039763.1:0-16179 GCA_004026705.1 Nesogale talazaci | reverse complement strand
AAAAAAAAAAACTCCCCTTTCCCCTCCCTCCCTCTTTTTTTTAAATGAATCATTTTATTGGGGAGCCCATACAACTCCCATCACAATCCCTAACAACATCAGTTGTATGCCGGCCACTTTTACACACCCTTTGCCATCATCATTCTCAAAACCTTCTCCCTCCCTCCAGGCCCCCATTATCAGCTCCCTATATTACCCTTCCTCCCCCCCTTCCCCTTGAACCTTTAGTAATTTACAAATTATTTTTTCATCCTGTACACTGTACAATGTGTCCCAACACTCACTTCTCTGTTGTCCATGCCCCAGAGAGGAGGCTACATGGAGATCCCTAAAGTTGGTTTTCCCTTTCTATTCCTCCATCCCTCCACCCTCCTGATATTACCACTCCTATTACTAGTCTTATTTAATAGCTATTCTGCTGCTGAATTTCTTGTAGATAATGATTCAATAAGGTGAAAAAGTGCATTCCAAAGCACAAATCATAAACAAATCTTTTCATGAATGCCGAATTCATTAAAAATGTCCCAGTTTACCACTCAAAACAAAAAATTATCTTTCCAGAAGCAGTGATTGCCAGTAAAGCTCAAGAACTTCTCTCCCTCCTGAAAAAAAAAAATCACACTGAATAGTCTAGCTTAATTCACTACATTCGATCCAAAAATGTCTAGAGAGTCCTTTTGAGCAGGGTACTCTGGTTGGCATCAATGAGATTGTGTTCCTCCATAAACTGTCATATACTAGAAGATACAGTCCCGAGAATTTAACTGAAGTGCAGAGGTAATATTTACTAAAGCAAGAGATCAAAGTTTTGGAACGTTGTACTCCATAAAGCATTACTGTCTCAGAGATTCACAGAGGCAATTGTACCATGAACTTACAGGGGCAGTTCTGCTATTCAAAGGGTCACTGTGAGAAGGAATCAACTAGAGGGTAATGAGTTGGTTTTGCTTGTTTGCTTGTTTCTCTGTGGTTTTCTCTGTGGTTTCTCTGTTGTTTCTCTGTGGTTACTCATTTTGGTTTGGTTTTTGGTTTGGGTTTTGTGTTAGAGAACTCAGGCTGCTAACTTCCAGATCAGCAGTTTGACACTGCAGGTCCACTGCAGGAGAAAGTGGAGGCTATTTATTCCTGCAAACAGTGACAGTCTTGGCAACCCACAGACGGGCAGCTGTACTCTGTGGTATCAGGTCACTATGAGTCAGAATTGATGTGATAGCACAGATCTTGGTAGTACTTGTGTCATTTATCTGCAGAGCTAAAGCACACAGGTCTGACTGGGGTATATTTGGATTGATTTCTGGAAAGGATCATACTCCTTTTTCTTTTGCACCAGTCAGTCAACCAGTGAGGGAATGCCATGGGGGACATGTCTAGCTGCCACTGGCTTTTCAAAGAAGAAGAATGCACCATCTGTTAAATTCTCAGAGGCCATCAGTACCTCTACGCTCCAACTTTCCTCTTCTGAAATTAGCCATTCCTCCCATAACATCCTATATTTCTTCAAGGCCCAACAATCCATTGCAATGGCCAAATAGAACTCACAGACAATATTCCTAATTGTACGAGGCTATTAGGGAACTCATAAGGTTAGAATCAGAGAATATTAAGGATAGAGTCCTTTTGTCTCTGCAACTCTACTCACTGATGCTGACAGGCACCTCTCTCCCTGGCACGTAGACTGAGCCACATGATTCCGTGGCCCTTGAAGTTCTCTGACAAGTATCACAAAACTCCTTTCACACTGATAAGTGCCCTAATGGGACCCCACTCTACAAGCCAGTCTCCTGTGAAACAGCACTCAGCTTTGCTCATTCAGTGAGTGCGGAAAGCTACCAGTATCTCATGGTAGCCATGTGTCCCTGCTGCTGTAGACTCTGCTGCCTGTGCTGCCTCCACAACTTCAGGCAGGTATCTCCAACATGCTGCATGGATGACTGTTTTCTTCTTGGTCACAGAATTCCTCATACTTGAATCAGTGATGGCCCACTTTTATACCCAGTGGAGTGGAATGGCCGAACTGACCATCTCCAAGTTACAGTCTTTCATGCTTAATTTGCAGGATCCCACCAAAGACTATGATAGAAGGCTAATCAGCCTGTGGTGCTAGTCCAGGTAGAGAAACAAACCCAGAGACACTCACGTGTTTAAGAGGAAACTTTATGTCAAAGAACAATTGTGCAGTGAGCTTTGTATCTCCTTCCTGCCAAAAATGAGGTCGTGAAGCTGAGACAGGATAGGCTAGACTCCACCCCTTCTCAAGTTGACAGGAGATTACCACACAAGTGGTTTCATTTCACTGCACTCTGGTTGATAGAATCAAAATCTGTTTCTCAGCTATAGAATTCGTATGTGTGCTTCATAAGTTGGATCTGTTTATTTGGCTCTAACAATGCACTGTTTGATGAGGAGGAAGATAACAGTACGCAAGGGAATGTGTTTGTAATTATGAGGAAAGAAGATGCATGTAGATATTTGCCTGTCTCCTCATAAAGAAAACATCTCTCACTGTACCAGAGGAACTCTAAAACCCAAAAGAGTTACTGAGTTTATGATTTTGTATGAAGAGTGGATTGTACAAATTAAATCTACAGATCCTGCCATTTCTGAATTGTAAAGATTATACCCTTTTACTCTTAAGAACTAACAACTAAAATATATAGATATTGTCTTATTATTTGGGAAATATAATCAACCATGCCCTTGTTTGACAAGAGTACTTATTGATCTACTCTTATAAATTCCATGAGGGTAAAGGTACTACAATTCATATAGGTAATAGGAGGTATCTCATTGTCTAATTTGAGAACACTACTTAAAATTGCATTTTTACAAGAATATAGAAATATTTATTTTAAAATAGTAGGGGGAAAGATAAGAGCAAAAAGGGAAGAGTAAAAATCAAAGGAAAATTTTTAGTCATTCACACCAACCTATATAGCTGTCCCATACTGAATCAGGTGGTGGAGAAATCTGGAACTCAATATCATAATACTTCATTAATCTGTCTTTCCAAACTCAAGATAATTTGTATTCAGTTGATGATTCAGTTGCTTTTACATAATCCATCATAAAATGGCTTGCTAAGCAAATGAATATCATATACAAGATTACCGAGATAATGTTTATCTTTCTTAAGTCAAACTGTTCAAGTACTTAAAGTCATTTGCATATAAGCAATTAATATGCTCAATCTGAAAGATGCTTATGAATTCATTACAGCAATTCCTGTGGGACCACTACATGACAAGGCTTTGGATATAATTAAACATAAATTATATTATATATAAATGGTTGAATACAAACATTTAGGAAAGTTCTATTTATTAACCACTTAATAGCAGATGGTTTAATTTCATTTATTTCTAAAATCTTAATGTGTAGATGCATATTTATTAGACATGAGCTAAGATACAATGTGTCATATATATTGGAAAAGAAAATTTTCAATTTTATCTAAATATCCCTTTATTCGGAATTTTCAGAGATTTCTACTGACCTTTGGTGATATATTCAGAATTGGATTTCCAATAAACACATTGATAGTGGCCAAAGATGAAGCAGGCATTACAGAAACAGCTGACAGGAGAATGGGTCTTCAACAAGTCACCACCTGTTTAACCAAGACGTCTGTGCCAGAAAGTCGTTAAGTCTAACGGCCCTCACAGCAAAATGAAAACCCTCTAAGTGCGTCATCCATAAGAAGAGTCATCTATTTTGTTCAAAACATAACCTTTAAGAGAACAGCTTTGAATATTTAGTAAAACTTAGATTTTAATGAAAAAAAACCTTTAGGTTAATCTAATGAAAAGACAAAATGAAAGGCACCAAAAGACGTGGTCAGAGTGGAAAAGCAAAACAAACAAACAAAAAAGAGGATCCAGGAAGGAAAATCATAAAGTGGGCATAAAACACACTAAATGCATGCCGAAATATCAATTGACCTTTATAGATTCCACAAAGATGTACATTTTGACCAATTAAATAAGTTACACATACTCCAAAGAGTTTGACATGTTCTTTGACATATGTAGTTATTGAAAAACCATGTATTCTTTTCTTGAGCATCAAGTCATAGTAACTTTTCTAAAAAACAAAATAAACTGCTTTGGTGCTTACTTGCATGCTTCATGTCTTCCTTTCAACTTGTTTGGTTTCCATCTGCTTTCCTTCCTTTCTCGCTTTACTTTATCTTTCAAAGAAATGTTATTGACAATAGTAGTAAAATTCAACTTCACAAGTTTGCTTTTATACAAAATATCAGAATGAATATAAAAATGTATTGTAATGTCAAGTGCTACACAAATACTCAAGCTAAATTCCAGTTTCTTGCACTGTGGTGGCCTACATGAGACTAAGATGCTGGAAGTTATCCCACTGGTATGTTCAACCTGAGTAGCATCCACCATGGCAAGCAAATTCCAGAAAAGCTTCAAAATAAACACTACTCTGAAAAATTCACAAATGGAGGTTTCAAGGATACAGCTATGTATTATTGGACTCACTTTTACTAACTATTGCATCAGGAGGGATCAATTGGTAAAGGGGACATCCCATAAGGTGAAATAGAGTGCCAGTTAAAGTGGGGGACACCCTAGGTAAGATTGTCTGATACGCCAGCCATAGAGATAGATTCCATCAAGCTGACACTGCTTAGGACCACTCAGCATTTTGTTCTGGTGTCTGTCACGTCACCAGGAATAGGAATCCATGCAAGATTCTGGTAACAACAAGAAGACCCTGAAAATATTATTTGAGGATACTGTAACCAAGAAACAATCATTTACACTCTTACACCAAAGGACTTGTGTTGCCTAAGATCACCAACTTTTTGTTGTTTGCTTATTAGCAACCAATCATGTGATTGAGATTGTAGTTATTTGTTTTGTTTTTTCAGAAAAGCTACTATGATTTAATGGCCAAGGCAAGAATAACTAGTTTTTTCATGGTTTCAGCCTGGAAGTTATTTGAATGCATTCAATGGTTATTATTCTATAGTAAAATCAAAGTGTCATTATCCTTTCCACCTTAAAACATAGGCAGTGTCATTGTCTCTCACTACATTTTGGAAGGAAGAGAACGTGAGAGACAGCATTCCTGATAGAGCAATAGTATGGAACACTGCATAGAAAGCATAATTTTGCTCTCCAGTGTTGGTGAGTTTTTTGCTAAATAACCCACCACTTCTGAAAAGTGGTGTTTAATCAACACAGAGGAATGTTTGGTCTGAGGAGAATATGCTGTCCTTATCACCTAGGGAAAAAGTCAGCCTGCAGGCAGCTTGCATTTTAATTGATTTCTTGATAAACATTGACTTTATTAAATCACCCTATGGCATCTGGCAGTGACAGAAAAGACATTAGAAGTTTAGTGAAAACTTAGGAGCTTTTTAAATCAGCATGCGCTTATTGACTGTACTCTGGATGAGAAAAATAACGCTTTCATTTATAACCAGCAAGGCATTTCCACTTATGACAAATGCATTTCATTGATTCTATTCCCCTTTTCTGAAGTAACAAAATAAACTTTGTGGAGTTTTGATTTATCATTATAAATACAACAGGCTGCAAGACAATTTCTTCCTCAGAGAAACATAGTATGTCTTCATATGAACATGAGGAAATGGAAACTGAAAGAGATTAAATGACTTGTTCAAACTCATGAAGCAGCAGAGATAGGGTTGGGTTCAAAGGTCAGTCCTTCTGACTCTAGATACTATCCTTTCACCATCCATCCCTGAAACCTAAATATGAATTTCCATAGAGATTTACAAATTACAAAATCATTCTAGACTTCGATGAATTTCAAAACTCTGAAATGATTGTGAATGAGAAATTTTAAAAATCCAATTCACTCAGAAACCTAAGTACCAAGACTTCTTCATTGAATATAAGAATACATATTATATCTACAATCCATAATGTTTCAGACCTGTTTTTGGAATAATTGTTGTTCTGCATCACCAGGTTTTGTTCAAGAACTCAGAAACACTAGAATCCTAGAAGCTTCCAGAAATGCAAAATCATTGATCCCAGAAAATCATATTGTTTACTATACCAGACATGACACATTCAGGAGGAATGACCTTGCATTCATACTCAAAAAGCAAATTTCAAGGTCTTTCTTGATATACATTGCTATTTGTAATAGGGCACTAGGTATCTGCGTACACAGAAATTGCGTGAAAACAACTATTAGTTTAATATATACATCAACCACTAGAGTTAGTGTTGCAGAAATTGAATTCTACCATCTTCAGTTGGAAATTGATCACATCAAACATGCAACTAAGATGCATCACTTGATAATTGGAATGCAAAATTTGGAAACAAAGAGAACAGAACAGTACTTGGAAAATATAGTCTTGGTGATCGAAATAAAGATGGAGTTCACATGATAGATATTGCAAGGCCATGGAGTTCATTACAAAAATTGACTAGATTCTCCAGGTGAAATACACAGAAATAACTTTGACTACATCTATGGAAAGAGCTGATAGAGAAGTTCAAGATCAGCCCTACAACTAGCCCAAGAACTGCCTATTAAACAGACCACAAACTTCTCACATGTAAATTCAACTTGAAGTTGCAGAAAATCAAAGCAAGCCCACAGAACCAAAATACGACATGAGTCTAACCCACCTGAACTGTAAGTACATCTCATGCACAGATTTTCTGTCGTCAACACTAATGACATAATAGCTGAGTACACTGTGGGAGGACATCAAGATGATCATACATGAAGAAAACAAAAAGGTCATTTAAAAGACAAGAAAGAGTCCCGGCTATGTGAACACCCCTCCCTTCCCCCCCTCAGAACAATGCACTTCAGAGAAGAGCACTGAAGCTACAGCTTCTGGAGAGGGGCTCTGATAAGAGCACATGAGAGAAATGAAAAGGCATGGAGAGGGAGGGGAAGACACCCTGGCCCACCAAGCTGCAAGGATGATATTCCTGCTCAGAGCAGATGATGTACAGAGAAGACCACAGAGCTGGCCTCACCACAAGACACGACATTCCTCACTAAATCATAGCATTGCGGGAGACAACACTGGAGCCACATGGGGGAACTGTACCAAATCTGACCCCAGCAAGCTGGTGCAAAACACTAAGGGCATGTAACAGAGCAGCAAGGGAAACAAAGTGATGAAATCCTCAGGAGAAAAATCAACTGGGATACAGAGTATGGAACTCAATCAGACTTGATTGGAAAATATTCATAAAGGCCAACAAACAGATATTGAACTATTTATAGACGCTTCCATTTTTATCAGTGACTTTATTTTTAGTTCTTTTCATTGTCGCTATTGTTTTTGTTGTTTTATTGTTTTGTTGGTCTTGACTTCCTTTGTTTTTTTTAAATTTGGCTTTTCCTGGTTTTGCGCTTATTAATGTATCTGCATGTCTATCTAAATGAAATAGGCAGGATAAACAATACAGACATGAAAAGAACGGAACCAATGTTTCCTGGGGGATACTGGAGAAGGGGAGATGAGAGAAAGGAAACTAAAATCAATAGAGAGAAAGATGTAGGATGCCTAGGGGAGTTTAATCAAAGGCAATGTGGCAGCGAGGAATTACTAAACCTGAATGAAGTCTGAACATGATGGTGGGACAAGAGGAAAATAAAAGGAAATAGAGGAAAACACCAGAAGGAAAGGGACATCTATGGATGTCTAAATGCATATATATATATATATATATATATATATATATATTCATATATATATATGAATTAAGGTTGCAGATGGACATTGGACCTTGACTCAATTACTCCCTCAACACAAGAACTCTTTGTTCTAACAATCTGGCAGTCTTCCCAATAAAATCACTAAAGACAGAATGGATACATAAGCAAATGTGGGGAAGAAAGCAGGTGCCCGGCTATCAAAAGAAATAGCATCTGGGATCTTAAGGGCTTAAAGGTAAACAAGCAGCCATCTAGATGAGAAGCAACAAAGACCTGTTGGAAAAAGCACATCAGCCTGTATGATCATGAGGCATTGATGGGATCGGGTATCAGGTATCAAAGACTCAGAACAAAATCATACCCAGTGTGAATGGGGTGGGGGGGGGCATGGAATGGAGACACAATGCCCATCTGTAGACAATTGGACCTTCCCTCACAGAGGGGTCACAGAGAAGAGATGAGCCAGTCAGGGTGCAGTATAGCACCAATAAAATACATAATTTCCCTCTAGTTCTTTGGTGCCTCATTCACCCCACTATCATGACCTCAAATCAGATTAGACCAGAGCACGCACACTGCTACAGTAAGAGCCCACAACACAGGGAATCCAGGCTAGATAAACCACTCTGGGTCAACAAGAAGAGTAGAGATACCAGGGGAAGATTGGGGTGGGTGGTGGGAGAAAGGGGGAATCAATCACAAGGATCAAACTATAACCCCCTCCCAGGTAGACAAACAACAGAAAAGTGGGTGGGGAGGCGATGGAGAACCATGTAAGAAATGAAAATAAAAATCTATAACTTATCTAGGGTTTGTGAAGGAGGATGGCAGGGGAGGAAGAGAGAAGAAATGGGGAGCTGATATCAAGGGTTCAAGTGGGAAGAGAATGCTTTGAAAATTATAATGACAGCATATGGACAAAATGTGCTTGACACACTAGAAGACTATATGGCTTGTGATAAGAAATATAAAACACCACAATTAAAGTATAGAAAGAAGAAAAGACAAGAAAGAAAAGTTCAACATGGCTGAGAAGAGTCTCTGAAACTGGTTCTTAATCACAGAGTAGCTCAGAAAAATGGGGGAAATGATGCAGTCAAAGAGCTGAACAGAGAATTTCAAAGGCATCTTCAGAAAACAAAGTAAAAATGTAATAAGAAGTTCACAGTCCTAGAGCTAGAAAGCCAGAGAGAACATGCTCGTCATACCTTAACCTGAAAGAACTCAAGAAAAAAGGAGTGGGGTGGGAAAGAGAAGCCTTGAGTGGCAATAGTAAAAGTTACTTTTCACTAGTTGATAGAGGTTTTGTGGAGCTTGGTAATGTAATGTGGTGCTTGGTCTCTTGACTGCTTTTGCCAGAAGTACTGCCTGGTTTAAAGTGAGGAAAGGTGCACATCACTGTACTTTCTCTTCACCAGAGTTATTCAAGCTGTGATGAACCAATCATCCAAGAAGCTTCACTCTATGGAAAGATTGAAGGGAGGCTTACTAGCATTCTTCAGTAGATAGATGATACAACCTTATGTATTGCAAGAAAGGAGAAACTTGAGGTACTTGCTGATGAATATCAAAGACTACAGCCTTCCTTCGGTATGGGTTACAATTCAGTGTCAACAAAGCCAAAGTCCTTGTAACTGGACTACACCCTTTTAAAGTGTAAAAAGGTTGACCTTGTCCAGGACTTCATTTTGCTTGTATCCATAATCAATACTGACAGAAACAGCAGTCAAGATTATCAAAGTCATAAGATTTGGAGTAAAAGTGGGAGTTAGGAATGTAAAACATGTAACAGTGCAGTGAAGTTATGTATAAGCAGAGAGAGGATTGAGTCCAGATCATCATGCCTTTGGAAACTGATACATCTGAATGTCAACATGCGATTGAATACCAACCATCTGGAAGGTCATAAAAGAAGGGTGTTACAGTTAACTTCCTATGGGCTGTGACAACTATACTCCCTGCTGATGTTGCATCTGGCCTCTTTACCAGTTTCATTAGCAACAACAGAAATCCATGCTAACAATGAAGGGTCACATGGAAACAGCATGGGCCAAATCAAATAAGACACAGTTCTGAAATCATAAGATAAAAGCTGTTTAAGAATTAAGCCCAAATGAAAGTGGGGGGGATATCCAGGGAATAGTTTTGATTGATATTAAATAATAAATGCTTGTTTAGAGATTTTTCCAAGTCAAGGAATCAATAAATCAACTGAGGCAGTAATCACTGATACTCCCCAAATGGTTTTCTATCTGGATTACATTTCTGTTCCAACATTGAGAGTATTTTATTTGCTGTGACTTCCTTTCAGTGCAACAAGAAGTTCTCTAAAATCTAAAACATAGGGGGAAAATGTCTTCCAAGCATATGTGCTGGAATGCATGACCTACATGGAATGGATGGTAATAAAAAAGAAAGAAAAGAGAAATTGCTGCCAAATTTTTGTTGAACTGAAAAGAAAATTATAATGCAGAAAATTGAGCAATAAATTTACTATCTTCACAAGACTTTCAGAGGTGTACCAAAGCCTGTGCCCTGACAGAAGCAAAACTTTAAATAAAATTGAAGCAATGATGGCAAGTTGAGGCAGATAAATGGTGACATTTCATCAGAGAAACAAAGATTGATGAAATGTTAATCATTTAGGTGATTTCCACTCTCCATGGCCAAGGTTGCCATAACATTATCTGTGTCTTTACCTTCTCTGAGATACACATCTACCTACATGAAAACTCCTCAAAATATAATATACAATTTACAAGGGTCAGTACAAGTGACTCTTTTTTGCCATCATATTGATACCAATTAGAGGACAGGGTAGAACTGCCTGTGAGTTTCTGAGACTTTAACTCTTCACCAAGAGTCCTGTCTCCTCCCTTGCATGTCTTCTGACTCTGACCTGTTCACCTGGCTGTTTGCATGTCTTCTGACTCTGACCTGTTCACCTGGCTGTTAGCCACCCAATGTATAACCATTATACCACAAGTTCTATAGCACCAGTGTCAGATTTTTTTTTAAAAATTAATATCATGAAACATTTTCTGAACACATGCTATGTGTAAGTGTAGCAGGAATATCAATCTTAGAAGACAGCTGAATTCGCTATAAAAGCAACCATACTCATGAGTACGTTTTTATGTCCCATTTAAATCACTTTTGAAATTAAATTTTGTTGAAGAAAATGATCATCTCACTACCACTTAGGCATTGTCACATGGATCCAGCTATATAAGTTACAGGATATTTCCTTGTTAAATAAAGAATAATTAGTTCCTTTTCTAAAATGGATGCAATAATTCAACAGAACAGTAGCCATCATCTCTTAGAAAATTAGTAAGATGAAGTCTCTCAGTATTTTCAGCACAAGGGATTATGTGATGACATTTGATTTTTTAAAAAGTTTGAGTTGAGATTCAGACGCAAATTTCACCCAAATTCACCAGAAATAAGAAGTCTGTGCACTGTATATTTCCATATTCTAAAAGAAAACAATTATGAAAGTGTTAAATTATATCGTATCTGTAGCTCTAGTTTAGGCATGTAATAGTATAAAGAGTTACCAAATCAGAGCCAGTTTATGGTTTTTCCAGGGTGATAGCCCATCTTTAAAAGTTATAGGTAATACATACTGAGATGAGAAAGTAGTTTTAACCTATGCCTTAAGGCTGGACATAATACATTTACATCAAGTAGGAGAAATGGCCATATGCTGAACCTAATGGTGCAAAGAGACTTTTATGTCACAAATAATTTTGTAAAGAAAACTGTTTTGAAAACTGTGAATAGTGAATGCAAGGATAAAAAACCATGAGAGTCCACAGAGTAAAATACATATTTGTGATTCATATTGTGCGTAAGTCATAAAGAGAGACATCGACAAAGAAAGGAGAGGCACCAGAGACCACCAGGAGCTTTCTAATGCTCGCAGAAGATCAGAATTAAATTCAAAAAGAAAAGTTGTCAAAACAAAGAAATGTCCATCCAGCTGAATGTTAACAAAAACAAAAGAGCCCCTGTTAACCATTCAACGTTTAATTTATTTCCTTTGTTTAACTCTGCACCTAACAATGGCAGCTGCAGAGGACAGGAGTCTGCAATGAGAAGTAATGCATTTATTAGATGTGTAAAGGTGAAGCACATTACAGCAGAAGCGGATGACATTGCTGAAAGGAGGAACTTTGAAATGATAAGGAAAAATGAACAGGGGAGGAGAAGAAAGGAATTGGGAGAAATGGAGCAGGAAGAACATTATTTCGTGTAAATTAAAATTAAATGTAAAAGGATGACAGTAGCTCTGATCTTGTCAGGCTGAGGGATTTGGGTGGCAGGCAGTAATATGAGAATTATAAGCAATTCACGAACCACAGGCCTGCAAGCATGCATATTACTCCTCTCTTAAGATTGTTAATCAGGTCTTTTTCGTGGAGAAAAACACATTTAGAAAGATCAGGTTCATGAATCCTTGCCAAAATCGGGAGCAGTTTGGTGCCTGCAGGTCCCAGGCAAATTAGGCAGTGGTGCTTTGTCTTTGATGATACCCTGTCTGATATTATCCTTGCTGAAGCCCCTTTTTCACACAGCATGTGGCCTGCTCAGTGTGCAGATGTCTCCCTGAATCCCCACTGCCCCCTACCCCTGCCCTGCCAGGGTGCAGCCCCTGCACTTGGACTTCCCACATATCTCTTTCACCCTCCCCTCACCCTGCCCTTTCCTGGAGCCATCCATATTCACTAGGTCCACCCGGGACCATTGGTCTGCCTCCATCTCCTCTCTTCTAACTGCCTCACAGGCTTCCCATGGTTTACAGAAGCAGACCGCCACCCCGTCGCCCTGCACACTGGTTCCTGCTGGTGCTGGTAGGTGCCATCAAATCAGTCCTGACTCCTCGCAAGCCCAGGCGCAGCTGTTCAGAACTCTGCCAAGTCCTGCGCCTTTCTCACAACCGTCCTTGGGGCCGAGCCTCTTGCTGCAGCCACTGCGTCAATCCAGCTCCTGGACAACCTTCCTCTTTTCGCCGTCCCCTTGTGATAGCTAAGGTTTGTTGTGCTCCCCTGGCCTATAAAGACCTGGGAGATTAATTGAAGGATAGAGAGATAAAGGACTCGGTGAGCCTGGCCTTTCTGGTTTTCGGGTCTCCTGTTCTCTGATGGTCAGATCAGTGTGTGGCTGTCTTAGCTAGTTCTCTGCCTCAGCTGGCAAGGCTCACTTCCTGCAGACACCCCCGAGGAGAAGCTACATGGACCTACCCTGGTGCAGCCCTGGGTGCTGGAGAAACCGAATGGAGACCCCTGGCAGTTCTGAGAGGCTTACACACTCACTGCTTCAGCTTTGCTCCTGCATTTGGTATTATTGCATGCTTGTTTGCTTTTTTCAGATAGAGGAGGGTTTTGTAGATCGGTGTCGAACATATGGGCTAATGTCTGACTTATGGGCTTGGACAGAAGTGGGTTAGGATGCTTTCTTAATGTACACTTACCTTTTATATCAAACTCTCCCTTATATACATATACACTTCTTTGGATTTGTTTCTCTAGTCTATCTAGACTAACATCCCCCCGCCCCCCCCCCGCTACTTTATGAAACATAATGTCTTTCTCCAGGGACTGGTATCTCCTGATAATATGTCCAAGGACATGAGATCAAGTCTTGCCAAGCTTCCCTTTAAGAACATCTGACTGAACTGCTTCCACGACAGATGTGCTGGCTCTTTCAGCAGTCTCTGGGACTCCATTTTTTTATTTTAATTTTTCTGCTTGATTTGTAGAAAACTGGGTGAAAGGGCAGAGTAGATTATAGTGGAACCTTTTAAGGGGGGCTACTGTGCTGGTGACGGTGACAAATAGTCACGTCAAAATATTTCTCAGGAGCTGAGTTTCCAAGGCTCATTGAAATTGATGTAGGGAAGGAGCAAAAGGTAGAAATTGAAAGATGACTCCTGTGGTGGAAGGGAAGATGTTTTCTGACATGGGAAAGACTGGAGAGAAAAATTTGAAATCATAGTTCTCTTTTTTATGTACTGTGCACCTCCAGTCTCAAGTTTCTACCTTTGCTTAACTAAAGAATTACTTAATTAGCCCACGGAAAGGAAGCAAAAAGGCACTCAGAATTCATTAGAACTCTTTATAAAGGGTGACCAGTACTCTTCCTGGGGAACAGTGTCTGTCCCCTAGTATAATAACTATAGAATACAGTTTGGTTCTGTGTTAACTAGAGCCTCCATCAGCCAAATTAAGATGTCCTTTGCGGGGGAATTTAAAAAAGGTTAGACTGCTCCTGTGAATATTGTTAGCAACAGAACTGTCCTACTATGGGGTCCCTATGATCAGAATGCACTCAAAGGCAGTAGGTTTTCATTTTTATTTGTTTGGGTTCAGGTTCCCTGGTAGCGGCATAGGAAGGAAGACACCAAATCCCCTTGGCCTCTGAAACAACTGAGAGGCCAGCTCGGGAGGGGGACGTCACTGCAGCAGAAAACTGTGCAACCCACCACCCGAAGATCACGCCAATACTGCTGGGGATACCGGCAGGGGGTGATAGCAAAGACCAAAGTCTACACAGGATGAGTTCCATACCAGATTATGGATGTCGGAATAAGAGTAAACACGGTCTTGAACCAGATGGTGCTCTCTGACACCCGAACACTGAAGCCATTTTAGGAAAAGGTAGGGGAGGAACAAAATTTCTGAAAAGATGGAGAAGACCTGAAGATGACTGAGTTTACCTGGAAGCTGTTGTGAATATGTAGTTTGAATTTTGGCAGAAGGTGGATCCATAGCATCTGAAAAATAGTAATATTTTTCAAAAATCTACATCTTAAAAATTGCAACAAATACAGCAGTAATGGCTTCATTTCAAAAGTTTTTTTTAATCCCTCAATCCCCTTCACAAACTTCTGAACATTTCTGGGAAATATTTCTTATGGGACCATAGATGTTTCTGCTGTTACTGCTCAGGTCATTCACAAATAATGTCTGGACTTTAGGGGAAAGATGAAGCTTTCAACTCCCATAAAGAATTACAATCACAGAAGCCCACAGAGGGGCATTCTTCCATGTCCTACAGGGTCTCTATGAGTCAGAATGGACACATTGTGGCAATGGGTTTGATTTTGGAGTTCTGGGGAGACTAACAGATTTGGAACCTCTTAGTAAGCGATCTCAAGCAGGGCTTCTTATAGGCACTGAGCCAAGTAGCTTTTCAATTTTTCTCTGAAACTTCCTCTCTGTCAAATATATACAAGGACAATTAATGCTGATGGCAGATGAATTGGGTCTGAAAGTAGAGAATATTAGTATATATTATCCTGACTACACAAACCAAGCAATTCTGTAGATCACAATAAATGACAGGCAACATTGCAAAGAATGAGAATTCTAGCACTCTCATTTGAGCTTATTTGGAACCTGTACATAGACCAAGTGGCAGTTGTTCAAGCAGACAAAGGGGATTTTGAATGGTTGGAATTCCAGAAAGGTGGCATCAGGGGTGTGTGCTTTAACCATAGTTCCTCAATCTATATACTGAGCAAATACTCTGAGAAGCTTAAGTATATATAAAAGAACTCAGAGTTAGGATTGGAGTATGGATTATTAATTGCTGGCAATATGTTGATGCTAAAACTTTGCCTGATGAAATTGAAGAAGACTTGAGGCATTAACTCATGAAGAAAGACTTTAGTTTTCAGTATGTATTACACTCCTATGTAAAGAAAACAGAAGTCCTCAAAATCGAGGACTTAATTAATGGAATACTTTGATTGATGGAGAAAGTATTAACATTGTCACAAGCCTCTGCTGATTGAAATCCACAATGAATAACCATGAAGGCAGCAGTCAAGAAATCAAGCAAGAAATTGTTCTGAGCAAATATTCTGCAAAACATCCCTGTCAGTGAGTGGTGAGTAGCAAAGATATCAACATGAGGTCAAAGGAACACCTGGCCCAACCTTTAATATTTTCCTTCAGCTGCTTCGCAGGCATGCAAAAGCGTGCATGATAGGGAATGAGGAAGAGTGAAAAAATCAATGCATTTGAATTATGGTGCACATAAACACTATAGAATATATTATGGACTTCCTGTACTAGCCTGTCTCTCTTGGAAGAAATACATCCAGACAACTCCTTAGAAGAGAGAATGGTGAGATTGTGTCTTACTTATTTTATACATGTTATCAGGAGGGGCCAGTTCCTAGAGGAAGACATTACACTTGGTGAGAATCTGAAAAAGAGGAATCCCATCAGTGAGACGGTTTGGCACAATGGCTACAAATATGCGCTTACAAGGAAGCAACAAAGAAGGTTCGAGGTCAGGTGGTGTTTTGCTCTACTCTACCTTGGGCCACCCTAACCAGGAACCAACCTGAGGACACCTAATAACAGCATGCTAAACAATTTACAAGCATCTATCCTTCACGTCACCGCAGTAATACTATGATGACTGAAATAAATAAGGACACATATTAGAATGACTTTGTAAATTGTCCAGATATGCAAATAG
>PVJH01039762.1:5551-16274 GCA_004026705.1 Nesogale talazaci | reverse complement strand
AGAGATGTGGCAGCAGAGTGGGAACAGAACCTAGCATACTTAGTTTGCGTGCTCTGTGGGCCAGGAAGTACCTCCCAGGCATGTGTGTGGAGAGCTAGATCTCCAGCCTACTGAGCTGGAGCTGAGATCCTTTGGACTGAGGCTTATTGGAAGATAGGAATGCCTATTAGGTGTTTATCAGAAAAGTTAAAAGAGATTTTCCCCATTTGGTGAGCAGGGTGGGCTGTGATTTAAAGGCTGAGGACCAGAGAGGGGCTTGACTGGCCATATCCTGAGCATTTCTGATTCTGAATTGTAACCTATTAGAAAAACCTTTGCACGGGTCCTCTCTGAGACTAGGAGCAGCTAAGGGAACCTGATATCATTACTGCTCCTCAACTGGGTCCTGGAAACCCTACCAACCAACCAGGAGAGAAAATCCAAGGTTGGAAATGAAGAAATGGAATAGGTTCTCCCACAAATGATATGATCATTGACGTGAAACCTGGGGTCAACTAGATATCATCTCGTTTACTTAATGTTCACAAATAAGGAGAAAGTGTTAGTCTGAGTATACTAAAGAAACAGGTTCATAAGCATGCATACGTGTACAAGGCAGCATTTTATATGAAGGGTAATTGTACAGTAAGAAAGCTAGCCCAATCCAAGCCCATATATCTGATTCTAGCCTATCTGTCTGATACCAGTCTAAAAGTCTTCAGACTCACAAGACACATGCAGTGACACTGAATGCAGGATGATCAAAGGTCAGTAGGGTAGAGAGCTTTTGGAGCCGCTGGTGTTGTAAGCATCTCATCACTGGCAGGGGTCTTCCTGTGACTTCTCCAGCACTCAGGGCTGCATCAGGGTAGGTCCATGTGACTTCTTCTCAGGGGTGTCTCACAAGACGTGAGCAGAGAAGAGAGAAGTCTCTTCTGCCTCCAAAGAGGAAATATCAGAGTTCCAAGAATTCTCAGGAGAAGGCCAAGCCCACACAGAGGCCTCATTGGTTATATCTTGATTGACAGGCCAGATTTCACCCCTTCACTCATAATCTTTTCAAATTGACACCAGATTATATAATTACCACAGAGAACAAGTGGTTCGGCAATAGACCATAGATACTGAATTTAAAATTAGGCAAGAAGAGTAGGAACATACAGTGCTAAGTGGGGGGACATGCAATCCCATCTGCCCAATCCTTCATCCATTCATTCAGTCATTCAATATTTAAGCACTTTCTGTGTCAGTGCATGCCTACTCCCTTTGAGGCACAATGCTTGGGGTGAGGACACCTCTATAAAAGATGTGCACCATGATGCCAAGTGCCACACAAAGAGATTGCATACTGAGACTGAGGTTGTATTGAGAGTGGTAGGAACACGAAAGGAGTTGGGAGTGCAAGGATTGACACCAAAGCTGGTTCTTCAATCATAGAGCTCAATTTTTGAGTCAAGGGTGGGCATATCAGGACTAGGATCCAAAATGCTGTAAGGTAGAAGGTGGGGCGGAATGGCCATCCAGAATGACAGTGCTTGAGACTGAAAGAGAAGGCACAGATCCTTCACAATAGTATGCGACTGTTAAGGTACTTGGGCAATGGACATAGAAACCACTAAGTTAATGAGCCAGAGATGGGGCAGGAGTGGGGGGATTCTATATTTAACACCCTTCTCAGCAAATATGCCTCACTATATGCCTCACCCCAAATAGGTTTTGATCCAACACCCTATACTTGTATATACAATCTCATTTGGAAAGCAAGTCTCCTTTGTTATGTTATGAGCCCACATCAGTGCAGGGAATGTTTCACACCTAACTACTTTGGAGGCACCAAAGAGCAGATGAGGCCCCCACAAAACATGGAAGCACACATGGGGAGAGACAAATGCCAGGTTCTCCAAGGAACCCTGAGAATAATACTGGAGAAGCTGAACCAAGCCTATCTCCATCTGCAGAACCAACACAGAAACAGCCTTTCCCAAGCAAGTGCCCTGGATTTGGACTTGTGGCCTTCCGAACCGTGAGAAAATAAATGTTTGTTTCTTAGAATCACCCACGTGTGCTAGTTCCTTTACAACCACACCAAATAACTAAGAGTTGATGATCTCTGCATCTCCACATGTGGCCTGCAATCCTTCAATACACACGACAACTCTCTGGGGGCAGATGGTACTGTTATCATCCCCCCGTCCCTACCCCCAGTGCTCTCTCTGGCGAACTCAGAAGCCAAGCAGTGCAGCTTTCACATCTTTGCTTTTCTATGCTTTTACTGCAATACCATGTGATACATGACAAGATGCAGACATGCACACTGAGAAGAATGTCCAAGTTATGTCTGGCATTGAACTCCTTAGGTGTCAGCAGTATTTTCCAGGAAGATTTCAAGATAGAAGGAGAGAGGTGATTCGTGGTTAGAAGACTCCATGAACAAAGATTTTGAGCCTAGAAACAGCTAAGCCCTCTGAAGGATTGCACACCATTCTGGAAGGCTCAGAGGGTGGCAATGAGATTGGAGAGAAGTACACGTAAAGGTGGCTGAGGCAGATAATGACATTTTAGAGCTGAGTAAAACTTCATAGACAGGCAATGGAGCTTGGTTACAGCAAGCCCTGAATTTAAATTTCTAGTACTGAAGCAGTGGTAGAAATTGGGGTTGTTATTGTAAGAATTCTTTATTGATCTCTCATTCTCCCCTTATCATAAAATAACAACCTATATATGGCCAACAACATCCATTTTGTTTCACATGTTTTATCTGTGTTCAGTTTCCCAGTGAGCCAGCAATCAGAAGCTGTGTGCTATCTAATCAGCAGGGTCCCTGGAGGCACAGTGACAAGTGCCGAGCTGCAGGAAAGGGTTACAGCAGTTGTGCTCTGACCCATAGGGCGACTGTGGGTCAGAGTTCACTCGACAGTAGTGAGTGGGATCAAATTAACTGATTTATTGCTATCTCATGTTTCAGAAAACTGTGGCCCATAGTTTTCAATGGCTGTGAGCTTTCAGAAGTCAATGACCACAGCTTTCTATCAAGGTGCTTCTGGCGGCATTCAAACAGCCAAACTTTGGTTAGTAGGTGAATGCTAAACCAAATTGTATCACCCAAATACTGCCATAGACTTTAAAAGGGGGTAGTGGGTATTAATAGTATTACAGACGAGGAAATTGAGTTTTAGGGAGTCTCAGTACCATGTACAAAGTTATAAAGAACCAGATGAAAGGTAGGGTCCATTTTTCCAGGCCTCACTCACAGCCATGGAAATTTCATGTGAGTCAATCAGAGACCCAGTGCCGTTTAATTCACGTTCTAATCATTCATCATCCCCATACAGGTGACAGACTGTAAACTGGTTCTATTTGTACTCATGGGATGCTGTTGTTCTTAACTGCCCTCTGGTTACTTCTCTTCCCACTGGTCCCAGGCAGGTCCTATGCCAGCCCTGTGATGGCTACAAATGAAAGCAGTATCTTGGTAGTGTTTCCAGTGACTGAATTTCCAAAGTATAGTGAAACCTGTGAGACACCAAACTCAACAGGACGCCATGCATTGTGATGATTAGTTTTAAGTCTCAGAAGGTTTTCGCCTTTGACTGAGTAAAGACCTACTGCTTTTTGTTTCCCTTATTTTCGTAGAAAAGAATTTTGTTTTCCATCTCTGACAACTTTCCACGTTACATGGGCCCTGACTTATATGGGTTTAAGAGTAGGTCACCAGGTTTTTCTTGCCAGTCTGTTTGAACCCTCTGAACCTGTTCCACAAAGTAATACACAAGCCTCCAGCGACAGGTGAGTGGTGGATTGTACTTGAGGTAGAGTTGCCACGAAATAAAGATTTTAAGATACACCAAAGGTTCTGGACTTGATTTTGTTAAGATTTTCTGTGATGTGATGTGATGATGTGATATGATGTGTGCGTAGCCCCCGTGGCCTTGTGGGTTAGGTACAGGGCAACTAACCTCAAGATCATTGGTTCAAACTCGGCAGTCACTCAGAAGGAGAAAGATGAGTCCATCAGCAGCCTTGGAATCCCGATATTGGGTCACTGTGAGTTATAATCTGCTCAATGGCAACAGGTTTGGTTTGGTTTGATTTTGGGTTCTTGCGTGTGCATCCATATTCCTTCCATTCCTTAGAGCTCCACCCCGAGTAGACACAGAAACAAAAGAAGAATGTGATGCCACATAAGGAATAGGAGATTTTAAATATATATATAAATGTTAATCTTGTTAATACACTCTTCGTGAAGTCATCAGATTGAGAAACTGAAAACTGAGATAGAGCAGAAACTACAGAAACGTTTCCTTGGTCTTAAATCCAATCAATAAATAAGAGAGAGGAAACTAGACGGTTGGCGGTTCAAACCACAGGAAGAAGGTCTGGTGATCTGTTCTGAGAAGATTACAGTCAAGAAGGCTCTGCCTAGCATGGCTCTACGGGGTCCCACACGGCACCCTCAGAACTGACCCACACAGCGGCAACCAGGTATGTACAGAACATAGAAGTGACATGTGAATATGTTCTTACTCTTCAGGAATTTGAATAATGACATTTTTACAAAGCAAAATCACCCTCTACATACCACTCTCTGTCTTCTTACTCTTCCAGTGATACAAGAAACACATTTTGAGAACATATTTTGAAAGTCTGTGTAAGCATTTCCATGTGCATTATCTCTCTCCTTGGTGAGGGTGAATGAGTAATGCTTTCCACTTAGACTACTGGAAAAACCATGGGAAAAAGAGACTTCCAAATAAGTAAGAAATATGTCTACTGCTAGTACATATAATATTCCCTTATTTAAACGTCAAGAGGGATTTTATTTTGATTCATAGAAATACATTTTTCTCCACTACTCCTTATTAAAAATAATATTTTAAAGGACATTGAATTACCCCGGATGGTCTCAAGGGAGACCAAATTCAATTGGCCTAACCCAGTCCACAAAGAGAATGTCCGACACACTACTTGGGTGAAGAGTAACTGGGTTTTTCAAGCTTGTGAGTGTGGTCCTCTAAGGTGCGGCTATTGGCATCTCCGTACCTGGAATGAATAAAGAGTGAAGAAAATGGAAGACAAATGGAAATGGTCCAGTGAACTACTGAACCAGGAGAACATCAGCCTCCATGACCCTGAGACCCGAAGAAGAGAACCTGATGACCACTATCAAATGCTCCACAAAGGGTAACATGGGAGAGTCATAAACTGAGTGGGAGATTAAGATGGAGCAAAATTCAAAACCATAATAGAAGACTAGGGTTTCAAATGAATGGATACATTGGATGGTGTAAGATATAGCAAATATATGTACATATATGTATATATAATGTAATCAAAAATGTTTCTGGGGGTAGGGTGGGAGAGGGAATGGATAAAGGGGAGCTGACACCAAAGAGTTTCAAAAAAAGAAAATGTTTTTTGGGGTTTTTTGGGGGGGCAATCACTGCCCTCTGGTAGGCTAGGGAGCTACCCAACGCTGCTCCTGAGAGCTGCCGCTGGATTTGAACCGTCAAGCCCACGGGCTGCAGTTCCCGCACTCAACCAGTTATGCCACCAGGGCTCAGGGCCCTAAAAGAAAATGTTTTGAAACTGATAGTGATACCAATTATAAAACTGTGCTTGATCTAATGATGGATTGTTATAATATCTGGAAGCGCTCCCAATAAAATGATTAGTGAAAAACAACAACTAGGCTTACTGGTCAAATAGAGACTGCTGAACTCCCTGAGACTAGGGTCGCTCATCACCCTCCAAGTCTGGAACCTCGTGGTTCAGTTTTTAGTCAAACAATAGACAGGTCTGGGAGGGGAACAATGACACTGAGGAGGTACATACATCTGAGATTAATCAACCATTGGACAGCACAAGGGCAGCATTTATCCGCAGACGCAAAGTTCAGAAAGGCTAGAAAAGGCAGAATGCAAACAAGAAACAGCAGTGAGGAAGTGGAATAAGTGGTGCTACATTTTGGGGTATCTTCTACTTGCCCCTCCCACTGAGTGCTTCACACTACACTGAGCACAGAGTAGGTCCACAAATCCTTGGAGGAAAGCTCCCCTTTCCTTTCTCCTCTGTGTAACTCAAGGGTAATGACTCAGTAGCCCATAAGGTCACCATTAAAGCAGCAGAAGCACTTCAGAGGTAACAACTCACAGTAGATATAGAGTTCATTTCCACTAGGTAGAGATACTACTGAGACTTGGGTTCTGTGACCGCTCCATTACCGGCCAAGCCTCCTCCTGGCCTTGATCCCCAAGCAAGCTTTATTTGGTCCGATAGGGACCCTTGTGATGTAATGGATTACTCATTGGGTTGCTAGCTGCAAGGTGAGCAGTTCAAAACCACTGTTCTGTGGGAGAAAGGAGAGGCATTGTACTTCTGAGAAGATCAACCATCTTGGCAACTCTACTCTACTCTGCCCTCTGGGTCACTGTGAGTGGGAGACAGCTCAGCAGTGCGTTTGGTGTTCGTGTTAGGTACAACCCCACCTGCACTCCATTCCTGACTTCACTTTGTGGAATTTCTTCTGGTCCAGGATTTGTAAAAATCACTTTCCATAAAGTTGATTTCAACTCATAAGGGTCCCATGTGTTTCAGCAGGGAACAGTACTCCCCGGAAAGTTCAACAGCTGTTCAATGCGCCTTGAACCTGAACATGAACTTGAACCTCCAACCTTTCCGTTATTAGCCATTTACATTATGCAGAGACTCTGGAATTCAAATACATTAGACTTCCTTTTCTGGAACTTTACTTCTCCTTCCTACTCCTGAAATTCTGTATGAGATTCTGTCTCTTTTAACTGCTTCCAGGGACACTTCATCTATTACCAATGGACTCTCCACAGTCACTTTAATCGTTAACGCTCATAGTTACTTGTGAGAATTACCAAGATCAGCCTGTGAAATATTTACCTCCACCCAGGCCTATACAATGGAAAATTATACTCCACTAGGGTTGCATTTTTGTACTTCTGTTATACCTGCATGGTTTCCCACCTAGAACAATAATGAAGAGCCTTTTCTTTCCTCCCATTAGATTTTATGAAGAGTCATTTGCTTTGGCTGTTGATATAAAGAAACCAGTTCAACTGCTTCAAAAGGTCAACTGAAAATGGCACCAGGCAGCCCGTGTAATGATGATTTTAAAATGGAAGCCCTATTGAAGGTTATAATTTAGAATGAGACATTTTTGTTTTATTTTTGAGAGGCACAGAAGTGGGTGGTCTGGGTGGGAAGCAAATGGTTAATTAAAATTATTTCCTTAGCTTCCTCTGGTGTGTTTACTCTGTGTAAAGGAATGGAAAATCAGAACAATAATTTTTCCCCCCAGAGAATGGCCATCCTGGGTTCCACAGTACAATTACTGGCCTCTCCCCATTAAGAGCAAAAAAGAGTGAAAAATATCAAAGATGTAAGAGAACGATTCATCAAAGGTACTAACGGACTATGTCAAGTCCAACCTCCACAACCCTGGAACCAGAGAACTCGTGGTTAGGGCCACTTCCAACCAACTCTGTAAAAGAACACAATAAGAGAGTCTGACTGGGTAAAACAGAAGAAGGATTGGAACAAAACTCAAAATAATAAAAGGACAGAATTTGCTCAACATAAAGAAAAGCATTTTAAAACTTCACAACTGGATCAATAAACAATATAATAATAAACAGAGAAAAATTGAAGCTGTCAAAAATTTCATTTTACTTGAATCTGCAATCAATGCCCATGGAAACAGCCAGGAGTCAAGAACTTGGTGCACTGCATTGGGAAAATCTGCTGCTAAATTTATCTCTTTCAAGTGTTACAAAGCAAAATATTACTTTGAAGCCTGAGGTGCACCTCACCCAAGCCATGGTCTTTTTAATCACCTTATATAGGTTACAGTTGAATCATGAGTTAAGGAAGCTGAAAAAGAATCAATGCCTCTTAATTGTGGTGCCCTGAAGAATAATGTTAGAAAGAGCTTTATATAAAAGAGTAAATGTTCATTATGAAAACATCCCAACCCAGTCTAGATCAAGTCCTTAAGTCCAATATTAGTCTATGTGTCCAATATTAGTCCGTAAATTCCTCTTTGGATTCACATGGCCATGCAATAATGCCAAATGCAGAAGATCACAGGCCAGTGAGTGGAAAGTCTTGTGGATCCAGTGGCAGTAGAAGCATCTCAGCGTTGGCAGGGGTCTCCGAGTGGTTCCTCCAGCTCCCAGAGCGCTAGTGTAGCTCCGTGTGTCAGAAGGAATGTCTCACAGGGAGTCAGTGTGTGTCCCACCCCCAATGAACTATTTTTCTCTTTAAAGCCTCCAAATGAGGTCATCAATCTGAGACCTGATTGACATGCTCAACTCCACCCCTTCAATTCTTAAGTCTCCAATTGACAGTAGATTATGTAACTACAGCAAGACTCATTGAATTAGACTCTTTCCTTGGGTGAGAACGATGGCACACGCTATTCTTAGCTGAAAGTTTGGTGTTTTAAACTCCTCCAGAGATATCTTGAAAGAAGGGCCTGGTAATTTTTGAAAGGTCACAAGTGTGCAAACCATTTCAAGCAAGCCAATTTACCCAGGGAGTTACCATGAGCCATCAAAATTTACTCAATTACACCTGATAACAGTAAATATATGTATATACATACACATATATATGCAGATGGCATGACTCTGCTTGCTAAAAAGTGAAGAGGACTTGGAGAACTGACAATTGAAGATCAAAGTGTATAGCTTTTGCTATGATGACACCTCAGTACAGAGAAAACAAAAACCCTCACAATTGGACTAATAAGCAACATCACGATTGTGGCAGTTACATAATCTGGTATCAACTGGAGACTTAGGAGGGAAGGGATGGATTTCAGCCTGCCAATTAGGGCACAACCTGATCTCATTTGAAGGCTCTAAGGAGATAAATAGATCACTAAAGGTGGGACACACACACACACACACACACATTCCCTGTAAGACATTTCTGCTGACAAGCCAGATGGAGCTACACTGATGCAGTCAGAGTCCTAGAGTTGAAGGAGCCATGTGGAGACCCATACCAGTGCTAAGATGCTCCCACGGCCACTGGACCCATAAGACTTTCCACCCACTGGTCCATGACCTTCTTGCACTCAGCATCATGGGTGAGTCTGAAGAGAAATTTAAAGACTGGTACTAGAACTGTGGACTAATATAAGACTTATGGACTTAATCTGAACTGGGCTGAGACGTTTCCTCAATATACAACTGCTTTTTTATATACAAAAGCTCTTGCTTATACACATACGATTATCTATGAACTTGTTTCTCTAGTCATCCCAGACTAACACAACAATAAATTCAAAATTCAAGCTCACTGCCATGGAGTCAATTCTGATTGACTGCAACCCTGTTGGGGAGGGATTTTCTGACATGGTAACTATGGGAACAGAATGCTCATCTCTCTCCCACAGAGCAGCTAGTGGTTTCAAACTGCTGGCCTTGCAGTCAACAGCCCAATGCTTAGCCACTACACCCCCAGGGCACCTGAAGATTGTAAGACCATTCTACTCACATCAGCCCCATAGCACAGGGAAGAACTACCCCTTTGATTTTCCAAGACTGTAGCTCTTTTTTGTGTGTGGCATCACTGCCCTGGTGGGAATACGAAGCCCAGCCTTGCTCCTGGAGACCTGCTGCTGCCTTTGAACCATCCACCCTGCGGGCCACAGGCCTGCACACAACCGCTACGCCACCTGGGCTCAGCTGACTGTAACTCTTTTATGGAAGTAGAAGGCCCTGTCTTTCTCCCATGGAGTGGCTGATGGTTTAGAGCTGCTAGCCGCTAAGTCACCGCTGCTCCTCGAACATCAGCATAAACAGAGATAATTGTGCAGTTGTCAAGGGTTTCCTTCTTTTGCATCACGCACAGTGTTCGTGGAAACAGCAGTCAAGCAAAGATGTATTGCATTGGGCAAATCAGCCGCAAGAGGCCCCTTTAACATGGTAAAAACAAAGAAGTCAAAAAAGTTAAGAAAAAAAAAGCAAAGAAGTCAGCGGAGGAATAAAATACGCCTACCCTAAGTCATGGTATTTTCTTTTAGATCATATGCTTGTGAAAACGAAAGAGTACACAGGAAGGAAGCAAAAATGGTGAGATTTTTTATCAATTTTTTATTGTTACCAGGGGGCACCCGTTCCCGGAAAAGGACATCATGCTTGGTAGACGAAGAGTGAAAAAGAGGAAGGACCTCATTGACGTGGATTGAGACCGTGACTGCAACAATGGACTCAAACGTTATGACATTATGAAGATGGTACAGGTTTGGTCCGGGTTCACTCTGTTATGCGTGGGTCTGCATGGGTAGGAACCCACTTCAAGACAGCTGACAACAAATCATTCGGCTTCATCTTTCTCCTCCAGAGAGGCTGGTGCATTTGAACTGATGACTTTGTGGTCCGCAGCACAATGACTAGCCCACCTTGCCACCGCGGCTTCCGAAGGCAATCTAGTAGAAAGGGTTAGAATCCTGCATCCCAGATCACTTCTGTCCATTTGGAATAGAATTGTATGGAGAATCTGCAGTGGAAGGGCACCTCCTAGTGGAGTTTTAGATATTTTCTTTGTTTTCTGTTCATTTCGTTTCTCCGACAGAGTCAACACCATTCCCCACCACTCAGCCACCCCCACCCAGCCCCCACACCCGCCCCCCCCCCCACGAAACCCCCTCACTTCCTTTGAGTCTATGTCCCATCATGGCAACGCTACAGGACGTGGGAGGACGATC
>PVJH01039761.1:0-15577 GCA_004026705.1 Nesogale talazaci | reverse complement strand
CCTGCTGTTCACACCTACAAGTAGTCCCTGCCCATGTGGAACAGGGCTCGGCTGTGTAACCCAGAGTATAGTGAGGAAATTATGGTGGTGATTTCTGAAGCTAGGTGGAAATATATGTGCTTATATCCTGCCTTCTCTTGGCTCACTTACTTTTGAGGAAGTCAGTCTCCATGTTGTAAGGACACTCCAGTAGTCCTCTGTAGATATCCACATGGCAAAGCATTAAGGCCTTTTGTCAACAACCTGTACCAAGTCACCTTCCATTTGCGCAAACTCTCTTGGAATGAGAACTTTCAGCCCAGTCAAGCCTTTAGATGACTCATGACTGAGATGATATCTTGACTGAACTGTAATCTCATGACAGCCTCTGAGTCAGAAACATCTACTAGCAATTTCTGACCCACAAAAACTATATGAGCAAAGGCACTAGTTTTTGGAACTGCTGAATGATATGTTATATGCTCTCAACTCCCTGCCATCAAGTCCATGCTGACTCAGTGACTCCTCATGGGTCTCCTGGACTGTAACTGTGCACAGGAGTAGAAAGCCCAGGAGCCGCTGGTGGCTTTGAACGGCCGACCATGCGGATCACAGCAGTAGATAACCAACACAGAGAAGGAGCAAGACAACAGGAAATCTGATTTTCTCTGCAACGAGGTTTTAGGGAAAAGAACTTCCAAGAGATAGACTCAGGATCAAAAATCAGGCTGAAATGCTGAAACAAAAAAGAGAAAGAGGCGTTCTCAGAGCCGAGCTGGAAAAGAGTATATATGGGGTTCTTCAACAAAGCTTACTCAAGGACATACGTTGTAAATCCAAGTACAGCCCACACACTGATCAAATACTGTTTACTGATACAGATAAAGGACATTCTGGTGGAGATATACACAGACTTTACAATGCAATAATCAACTATTATGAGAGGACGGTAAGTTGGAGTAGACTAAGTAGCAGAATCAGCATAATCTCCAACATAGAACAATCAGCACAGAACAGCAAGAGGTGGTAGACATCATAATAAAGAAATGCTGCGGGCTGAGCCCCTGTGGCGTAGTGGTTGTGCACGGGACTGCGGCTATTGGGATGGAGGTTCAAATCCAGCAGTGGGGCTGGGCCTCCTACTCCCACCACCGGAGAGCAGTGATGCCCAAAAAAGAAAAACAAACAAACAAAAAAAAGAAATGCTGCAGGGCTGAGCCCCGGTGGTGTAGTGGGTGTGCGCGGGACTGCGGCCACTGGGATGGAGGTTCAAATCCAGCAGCGGCTCCACAGGAGCAAAGGCTGGGCCTCCTACTCCCACCACCAGAGGGTAGTGATGCCCAAAAAACAAAAAGAAATGCTGCATAAGATGCAAGGGAAGAAGAGTGATGAAAAATGAGACTGAAACATTAGCCCAGAATTTCCCAGGAGTGCTGTAATAAGGATGGAGGCAGATACCAGTGAGAGAGCTACTGCGGGAAAATTATGTTGGCTGAGCTGGTAGTGAGATAGCGTGGGAAGGAATGATTTGTAAAAGTAGAATCCATTGATCTTATTCAATAGTTAAATATAGGATCATACCATTCACTGAGAGAAGGCAGATTCATAGTAAGGTGGGGAAAAGAGTAAGATCATGTTAAGCTGAACCCTGGTTGTGTGCGGGATTATGGCCCACTGGGATGGAGGTTCAATTCCAGCTCCACAGAAGCAAACACTGGGCCTCCTACTCCCACCACCAGAGGGCAGTGATGCCTGAAAAAAAAAAGATCATGCTAAAGGGAAAAGAGCATGCAGGGAACATTTGAGTCAATTTTCCTATATCTTATGACAGCTAAGCTTTCCGAAAGGGCTGCTTTCCTTTATTGTCCCTTCTGCATCTTGAATTTTCTCCTCAACCCATTTAGATGGTTTCTCTCCTCCTTACTGCACTGAATTTTCTCTATCTAAATTCACCACAATTCCCGCTCACAGGAGCAAAGGCTGGGCCTCCTACTCCCACCACCAGGGCAGTGATGCATAAAAAATAAAAATTAAAAAAAATAAATTCACCAATGACCTGATAATAGCTAAATTTAAGGTATATTTTTTAGTCTTTATTTTAGCCTAGCTCTCTGCCACCCATTGCTTCAGCATTTGACATGGATTATATACCTTTTCCTCAATCTCTGTAATATGGGGGTGGGGCGTGGCAGTGGCAGTTTATCTTTAAAACACTCCAGTTTTTGTACATCCTGTTCAGCCAGTCACCCAAATGTTCCACTTCTCTGTGCTGTTGGTAGATACTTTAGATACAGCTTAATATTGTCATTGTTGTCAGGTGCCATTAAGTTGGTTCTGTCTTATAGCAACCCATGTACCACAGACCAAAACATTTCCTGATCCTGTCCCATAAGGATTGTTGTTAGGTTTGAGTCCATGTTTGCATTGTGTAAAGACCCTTTTTATTCATTGACCCTCTCCTTTTCCAAGTATGATAGCCATCTTTGTGGGGTGAAGACAGAACTTCTCCCTAAGTATTATGCTCCAAAGATTAACCAGACTATTTACCAGCATTTGTTATGGAAGTCCCAATTACTTTTTTGTGTTGTCTAACCAGCGCTAACTCCCCTGCAGTTAGGATGATGGCTCGCTTCCCTCAAAGCCAGTGGTCATTATTAATAGCCCCTAGCCTGATAAAAATGCTTATCTACCCCCACAGATTAAGGTCTGGTCCTGTCATTCCTCTGGTTATATAGTCATTCCTAAGACCACCCCCTTTATCACCATATAGCCCTTAAGACAGCCCTCTCCTGTGACGTGTCTCCTTGCCTGTAATTAGGGACCTGGCTTGGCTCCAGAGGGTATGTAGGGATGTGACATAGGATAAAAAGGAAGCCTGCCTCTCTCAAGCCTGTTTCGTACTAGTCAGCCCACTCCAGGCTGCCGCTCTCCTGTCTCTCTCTCCAACCCTGTGAGCCACAGTCCCACACACAACCACTGCGCCACCGGGGCTCAGTCTGCTATTTTCATTGTACATTAATAGGGCTGAGCCCCGGTGGCGTAGTGGTTGTGCGTGGGACTGCGGCCCACTGGGACAGAGGTTCAATTCCAGCAGTGGGGCTGGGCCTCCTACTCCCACCACCGGAGAGCAGTGATGCCCCCTCCCAAAAAATCATTATACATTAATAAAACAAACATTATATAATAAACACATCCAGAGGTTATCTATAGACATTAAAGTATTAATGTAGATTTGATTTAGTTAATTGCATCCAAATGTATTTTTTAATCACTTTATTGGGGGTTTGTACAACTTTTTTGTTTTGTTTTGTTTTTTTAGGCATCACTGCCCTCAGGTGGTGGGAGTAGGAGGCCCATCTTTTGCTCCTGTGGAGCTGGAATTGAACCTCCATCCCAGTGGGCCGCAGTCCCGCGCACAACCTCTACACCACCGGGGCTCAGCCCCGATTTGTACAACTTTTATCATAATCCATATACATCCATTGTGTCAAGCACATCCAAATGTATTTTAATCTTTCTCATGTTTATGAAAGTCACTAAGAGTGGAGATTTACTTTCAGGGAAGTGGACATTTCTGAAGCAAAGACCACCTGGCTGTAAGATACTGATTGCCAAAGGTTCTGCGCAGGCCATGACACTTGAGGGTTACTACTTCCAGAACATTGGCTTTCAGATGGATAGTGTGTCCTTTCTTTCTTATTATTGCTATAAGGAGAAAGCTTCACGTCAACACATTTCAGCTGAAACCATATCTTCTGTATGCTTTTCTTCCTCTGTGCTTCTATAGCCCCTCCCGCCTCCCCGCCCCAGCCCAACCAAGTCTGGCTCTGCAACAACTGTATTGCTCTTTTAGAAACAATGCATATCTAGAATATTTTGATGTAAAATGTCTACTGAACTTTTGAAGTATGGTTGAATCAACTCAGACTGAAAGGTTTACCTAAGTTCAAAGATTTACAAGAACACTCATGTAAGTTGCTTTTATGTCACTTCACTGCTGAACCTGTAAAAAGAGAGAGAGAACATAAAAAGCATATTGTGGGACATCCCCTCAAAGAAGGGTTGCAAGGAGGTTCTTTGTGATTTCCTCACCCAAGCACCATGACCTCAGTTCTGCCATTCACTGTGGGCTGGGCCAGAGCATGTGCACTGGTACAGATAAGAGCTCACAACAGGGGCTGAGCCCCGGTGGCATAGTGGTTGTGCACGGGACTGCGGCCCACTGGGATGGAGGTTCGATTCCACCTCCATGGAGCAAAGGCTGGGCCTCCTCCCATCACCTGAGGGCAGTGATGCCCCCACCCCCCCAAAAAAAGAGCTCACAACACATGGAATCCAGATCAGATAAACGCCTCTGGACAGAAATGGAATAGTGCTACCAGGAGGGTAGGAGGAAGGTGGAGAGAGAAGAGGGAAAGAAACTGTGTGTGAAGAGAGATAGGATGGTGTACAATATTAAAATAATAATAATTTATAATTTATCAAGGGGTCACAATGGTGGAACAAGTGGAGGAAGGGTAAAAAGAGGAACTGATACCAAGGGCTCAAATAGAAAGTAAATGTTTAGAAAATGATGACAACATGTACAAATATGCTTGATACAATTGATGCATGTATTGTTAAAAGAACCCCCAATAAGATAATCTTTTTAAAGAAGAGAAAGAGAGAGAGAACAATGTGCTTCAGGAATATGAATCCCTACCTTGATTCTTCATGAAGTAGCACTGAAGGATCACCCTCTGGGTTGCCCACATGGAACGAAAAATCTACCAGGTGAGTGGGTGCCAGCACTGCCTTTCCAGACATGTAAAGCCAGAGTGCTGCAAGGCTGGACAAAGACAGCCATGCTCAAGATGGAATTGCCCACTGTTCACACCTTAGAGCTCCATTCTAATTCAGATGCTTCAGCAAGCCTTCTGAAAGTTTAGTTCGTGAGGTCTAGACATGGATCTTCAAAGGGATAAAACTTTTTCTTTGAATTTTGGAACTCATATTTCTCAGGCTTAACTAGTTTTAATTAAAAGACATAATTAGAATGACAAGTACAACTAGAAAAGCAGGTTTTGAAACAAATCCACCTGACTCATGGTAATCATCCATCCAGTCCAACTGCTGGGGTGCAGGGTCATGTTCATCACAGTCATTCTGGAGAGGAGCCAAGGTGCCAAGAGGGTCAGCATTCAACAGAGGGAATGGTGTGTTTGCCTAATACCATATATAAGAGGAGGTAGGCAAAAAGATTACAAAACAAAAATAAAGAGCACTTTTCATTGTAATTTTGAGTGAAGGATTAATGAGTACATTGACTTTCCATTCAACAATTTTTACGCATCTGTTTCATGGCATCGAGTCCAGCCTCACAAGGTAACAGCACTTTTCCCATTTCTTCCCTCTGATTATAGTTTTCATTTGCTCTTCTTTCTTATCCATTCCTGTCTTTTGAGATTTACGCAGTGCTGCCCTTTTGATCTCACCTGGGTCATGGCACTAAGGAGCATTGATTTCCCTGGTACTGTTGTTCACTCTATTTGTATGTCCATTGTTCAGCTGAAAGGTGAGCCGCTGGGGTGAGTTTAGTTCTGGGCCGAAAGAGTACCTAAGAGTCATGTTGTGGTTTGGTGCAGGTTAAGTCAGCCCTACCTCAGACTAACCTTATGTGCCATAGAGCGAAACCCTGCCCAGCCCTGCGCCGTTCTTACATTGGCGCTGTGCTTGATCCCCTTGTTGAAGCTGTTGTGCCAATCCATTCTCTTTAGCAGGCATGTTGTCTTTTTCCAGGAACTGGTCTCTCTAAGATGTCCAAAGGATTCGAGATGCGGTTTCAGCCTCCCTTCTCGCAGCATTCTGACGTACTACTTCTGAGATAGATTGAGCTGTGCTTCTTTCAGTCCAGGACACTTAATATTCCTTGCCAAGATCACATTCAAATGCATCAACTATTCTGTGGTCTTCCTTATTTATTTTCCAATTTGCACATACACTTAAGGCAATTGAAACTATTATGGCTTCATCTGTAGACAATTGAACATCCCCTTTTGGAAGAGTCCCAAGGAGCAGACAAGCCAGTCAGAGATCAGTATAGCACCGAGGAAACATACAACTTTCCTCTAGTTCTTTATTGCTTCCTCCCCCTACTATCATGACCCCAATTCTACCTTACAAAGGGTCTGATTAGACCAGACTACTTACACAGGTACAGATAAGAGCTTGAAACACAGGGAATCATGGACAGATAAGTCCCTCAAGGCCAATGATGATATTAGCCATACCAGGAGGGGAAGGAGAAGGTGGGAGAAGAAAGCAGAAATGGATCACAATGATCTACATTTAACCTCCTCCCTGGGGGACAGACAGCAGAAAAGTGGGTGAAGGGAGATGTCGAACAGTGTAAGACATGAAAAAATAATAACTTATAAATTATCAGGGGTTCATGAGGGAGAGAGGATGGGGGAGGAGAGGGAAGAGGGAAAATAAGCTGATACCAAGGGCTCAAGAAGAAAGAAGATATTTTGAAAATGATGATGACAGCAAATGTATAAATGTGCTTAACCCAATGGATAGGTGTATGGATTGTGACAAGAGCTGTACAAGCCCCCAATAAAAGTATTAAAAAAATAAAGTATTGGGCTGAGCCCCAGTGGTGTAGTGGTTGTGCACGCGACTGTGGCCCACTGGGTTAGAGATTCAAATCCAGCAGCAAGGCTGGACCTCCTACTTCCACCACCAGAGGGCAGTGATGCCCCAAAAAACAAAAACAAAAACAAAAAATAAAGTATTATGGCTTGTGCCAAGTACACTTTGTTTTTTTGTTTTTTGTTTTTTTTTTGGGGGGGGGCATCACTGCCTCTGGTGATCGTGGGCACTGCCCAGTGCTGCTCCTGAAAGTAGCCGCTGGATTTGAACCGCCAAGCCTGTGGGCCCCAGGCCCGCACTCAACCACTTACACCACCAGGGCTCAGCGTGCACTTTGGTTCTTAAAGTGACATCCTTGCTCTTCAAAATTTTAAAATGGCCCTGTGCATCCGATTTACCCAGAACAACACATTATTTGGTTTCTTGACACCTGCTGATTATTCATTGTGGATCTATGCAAAATTAAATGTTAAGTTTATTAAAAACCTGTGGGCTGGGGCTGAGCCCCGGTGGCGTAGTGGTTGTGCGTGGGACTGCGACCCACTGGGATGGAGGTTCAATTCCAGCAGTGGGGCTGGGCCTCCTACTCCCACCACCAGAGAGCAGTGATGCCCAAAAAACAAAAAACAAAACAACAACAACAAAAAAAAACCTGTGGGCTGAGCCCTGGTGGCCTAGTGGTTGTGTGCGGCACTGTGGCCTACAGGGTTGGTGGTTCGAATCCAGTAGTAGCTCTCCAGGATCAAGGCTGGGCTTTGTACTCCTACCAGGGCAGTGATGCCACTAAAAACAAACAAACAAACAAATAAATAAAAACAAATAAAAGCCTGTGATACGCAGATGACATAGCCTTACTTGCTGAAAGTGAGAAGAATTTGTTGCAGTTGCTGATGAAAATCAGGTACTAAAGTCTTCAGTATTGATTATAATTCACTGGAAAGAAAACCCAAATCCTCACAATATTATAAGGGAAGAAAAGATTGAAGTTGTAAAGTCCATATTTTCCAATTACTGTTCCTGCCTCTTCCCCCCCCCCAACTTTTCCATTTCAAACTCCAATAATTGTCAACGTATCTTGATTACATTTTTTTTTTTTTTATTTAGGCATCACTGCCCTCAGGTGGTGGGAGTAGGAGGCCCAGCCTTTGCTCCTGGGAGCCGGAATTGAACCTCCATCTCAGTGGGCCGCAGTCCCGTGCACAACCACTACGCCACCGGGGCTCAGCCTTGATTACATTTCTGATCAATTTCAAACAAAAGTTGGTAAAACACTTCAGTTTCTTCATCACAAACTAATTTTAATGGTGTATAAATTTGAATAATAGTTTTATTAACTAGACTACTTTATAGATGTATAGATATCATTCTTTTAAAGTAGGCATTGTATTTTTCTTTGTTTTTTGGGACATCACTGCCTCTGGTGGTCGTGGGAGCTACCCAGCACTGCTCCTGAGAGCCGCCGCTGGATTTGAACTGCCAAGCTTGCGGGCCGCAGTCCTGCACTCAACCACTTACACCACTGGGGCTCAGCCCTGTATTTTGGGGTTTTTTTTTTGGAGGGGGGCATCACTGCCCTCTGGTAGTGGGAGTAGGAGGCCCAGCCTTGCTGCTGGAATTGAACCTCCATCCCAGTGGGCCGCAGTCCCGGGCACAACCACTACGCCACCGGGGCTCAGCCCGCAGTACTTATATTTTTAAAAGGTCTTCTTTCATATAGCATAACATCTCTGAGATTCTTGCATGCATCAATACTTTATTTTGTTTAAATTCCTGTGTAGCCAGGAGAGGAAGAGAAGGACCAGACTTCAGTGCAAACCAAGACCTGAATACAACATACGAGCACAAAACAGGGAAACAATAGAGAGGTCTGCAGGGCCAGTCCCAGTCCCAACTATGAGGGCCCACCCCACCTCAGCCCAGAAGGGTGAGGACATTCATTCAGAGGACAGCACCAAAGCTAGAGCTTGGTGAGAGGGGCACGCCTGCCCAGAGCACACAGGAGCAAATGAAGAGGGGAGGAGGAAGAATGGAGCACAGCCTGGCCCACCAAGCCCTGAGGACAATATTCCTGCTCAGAGCAGCCAATGCACAGAGAGGACCATAGGACCGACCCCACCAGAAGACACGATGCTCCTCACTGACCCATGGTGCGAGGGGGGACAACACGAGGCACAATGCAGGAATTGTACCTGATCTGACCCCACCACAAGGGCAAAACGCTACGGGTGTGCAGCAGAGCAGCAAGGGAGCCGAGCAATGAAGTCCCCAGGGATACCAAAAATTGACTTTGGGGCCAGGGTCTGGCACCCAATCAGACTGGACTGGAAAACATTCCGAAAAGCAGACAGACCTTAAACTATTTACAGGCTTTTCTTTTTGTTGTTGTTTGGTTTGGTTTGGTTTTGCTCTATCTTGCTTTAGTGCTCAGTATTACCTCTGCCTGTCTATCTAGATAGATAAGAGGGTTAAACAATCCACAGGAGAAAACAACAGGACTGACGGATCCGAAGAGGATACAGGAGAGGGACAGGTGGGACAAGGGGGTGTTAACAAACCCAGGGACAAGTGAACAACAAGTGATCTAAAATTGATGGCAAGGAAGATGTAGGATGCCTGGTAGGAATTGATCCAGGAATTGTAATCTAGAGGAATTACTGAATCCCAAATGAAGACAGAATACGATAGTGGGACAAGTAGAAAGTAAAAAGAAATAGAGGAAATAACTAGGCGGCAAGTGGGCATTTATAGAGGTCTAAATATAGGCATGTACATATGTAAATATATAATGATAGGGAAGCATCTATGTACGTATATTTATAGGTTTAGTATTAAGGTAACAGACGAACATTGGCTTTCCATCCAAGCACTCCCTCAATGCAAGAACACTTTTTTGTTTGTTTTGTTTTTTGGGGGGGGCATCACTGCTCTCTGGTGGTGGAAGTAGGAGGCCCAGCTCCACTGCTGGAATTGAACTTCCATCCCAGTGGGCCGCAGTCCCGCGCACAACCACTACGCCACCGGGGCTCAGCCCACAAGAACACTTTTTTCCAATAACCTGGCATTCCACGACGCTCACCTTCCCAACATGATCCCAGAAGACAAAATGGGTGCATAAGCAAATGTGAGGAAGAAATGATGGTGCCCAGCTAACAAAATACATGGTGTATGAAATCTTACAGGCTTTAAGATAAGCAAATGGCCCTCTAGCTGAGAAGCAGCAAAGTCTACATGAAAGAAACACATCAGTCTGTGTGATCATGAGGTGTCTACGGGATCAGGCATCAAAGATTCAGAACAAAAAAAATCAAAGTGAATGGAGGGGAGTGCAGAGTGGAGACCCAAAGTGCATCTGTAGACAATTGGACATCCCCTTACTGAAGGGTCACAAGGAAGAGACAAGTCAGTCAGGGTGCAGTGTAGCAACAATGAAACATACAAATTTTCTCTATTTCTTGAATGCTTCCTCCTTCGCTATCATGTCCCCAATTCTACCGTACAAATCTGGCTGGATCAGAGTGTACGTAGGTAAAGATAAGAGCTGGGAACACAAGGAATTAGGGACAGATAATCCCCTAGGATTAGCAGAGAGTAATGAGAGTAGCAATACCAGGAGGGGGAGAGGAAGGTTGGGGGAGAAAGAGGGAACCGATCACAATGATGTATATGTAACTCCCTCCCAGGGGGACTAACAACAGAAAAGTGGGTTAAGGGAGACATCGGTCAGTGTAAGACATGAAAATATAATAATTTATAAATTATCAAGGGTTCAGTGGGGGAGGGCAGAGAGACATGAGCAGCCAATGGCATTTGGGTTGTCCCGATTTTAAGGAAACAAAAGGGATAGTGGTTCAAAGCCACCAACTGACCCACAAAAGAATGATGCGGCAGTCAGTTTTCATACAGCTTACAATCTTGGGAACCCCATCAGGGCATCTCATTTGTCCTGAAGGATTGTTATGACTTGAAAGTTACACAGCAAAAGACATGAATATAAAAAAGAAAAAGGCAACCATGTCAACGCAGAGAATTGGTCCCTGCCACTGCCCAAGCTGCAAAAAAGCTCATCAGTGACACGATTTCGGGAGATAAGATCGTAGAAAAGCAACATCTGGTTTTCTTTCACCCTCATGTTGGTATGAAAGGGAAAATACAGCAAGAACAGGATCCTAGTAAATAGATAGACGGGGGGAAGCTTCTATTCTCTTTGTTTGTCATTGTCTTTGGCTAGCCCTCTAATAAATGTTAGTTCCTCTTCAAAAAAAAAGAAAAAAGAAAAAGGGGGGCTGAGCCCCGGTGGCGTAGTGGTTGTGCGCGGGACTGCGGCCCACTGGGACGGAGGTTCAATTCCAGCAGGGGGCTGGGCCTCCTACTCCCACCACCAGAGGGCAGTGATGCTCCAAAAAAAAAAAGACATGAATATATATGCTATGAAACTTTCTGCATATGTCTTTTGGTTGACACATACATTCAGTTTGTGTGTGTGTGTGTGTGTGTGTGTGATCACTGCCCTGGTGGGAGGAGGAAGTCCAGCCTTGCTCCTGGAGAGCTGCTACTGGATTTGAACTTCCAACCCTGTGGGCCGCAGTCCCGCACTCAACCACTACGCCACCAGGGCTCAGACCTGCATTCAGTTTTAAAAGCAATATCTAAAAGGGGCATGGCCCAACTAGTTGCCATGGAGTCTTTTTTTTTTTTAAATATTTTAGGCATCACTGCCCTCTGGTGGTGGGAGTAGGAGGCCCAGCCTTTGCTCCTGTGAGCTGGAATTGAACCTCCATCCCAGTGGGCTGCAGTCCCGCGCACAACCACTATGCCACCAGGGCTCAGCCTGCTTTACTTTAATAAATATTTTAGTCTATTGTGCTATTTGGTTCAGAATAATTTTTTTTCTTGTTTTCCTACTCTAAAAACTGGGTGCATCTTATGGTCAGGTGTGTCTTATGGTGCTGAAAATATGGGAAACAAAAAGCCATCTAGCAGAGAAGCAAATATACCCACATGGAAAAAGAGAACCTGATGGTGTCAACAGGATCAGGTATCAGGTGTCAAAAGATCCCAAATAAATGATTATATTGATGTGAATGAAGGGGGTTGGAGTGGTGACTTAAAGTCCATTTGTAGAGAATTGGACATCCCTCCACAGAAGGGTTACAAGGAAGGGACAATTCAACCAAGGTACAGTATAGCACCAACAAAAACACCCATCCACCTTTCAAATCTGGCTAGACCAGAGTACACACATTGATTGGTACAGAGGTCTTACGACACACACAATTCAGGACAGATAAAACCCTCAGGAACAGTAGTGGGAGTAATGATATCATGAGGGTAGAGGCATGGTAGGAGTGAGGGTAAGGGAGAAAGGGGAACCCATGACAATGTCGGATATATAATCCCACCCTACTCCCAAGAAATGACAAGAGACAACAGACAGTGTAAGACATACATGAAATAACTAATAGGGGCTGAGCCCCAGTGGCATAGTGGTTGAGTGCAGGACTGCGGCCCACGGGCTTGGCGATTCAAATCCAGCAGTGGCTCTCCAGGAGCAAGGCTGGGTAGCTCCCACGACCACCAGAGGGCAGTGATGCCCAAAAACAAAAAAATAACTAATATAATTGATCAAGGATTCACTAGGATGGGAGGATGCAGAAAGGAGGGAAAAAGAGAGGAACTGATATCAAGGGCTCAAGTAGAAAGAAGATGTTTTGAAATGATGACAATATATGTACAAATGTGCTTTTTTGGATGCATGAGTAACAATTGATGTCTGAGTTGTTATAAGAGCTGTAAGAGTCCCCAATAAAATGATCTTTAAAAATCCGGAGTTGTAGGACAACAGATGGGCATTGGACCTCCACTCAAGTATCTCCTCGGTTTAAGAACACTTTATTCTATTAAATTGGCATTCCAAGATGCTCACCTTTCCGATATGATCACTGAAGACAAATGTGTGCATAAGCAAAGGTGGTGAAGAAAGCTGATGGTGCCCGGCTATCAAAAGATGGAGCATCTGGGGACTTAAAGGCTTGAAAGTAAACAAGCAGCCATCTAGCTCAGAAGCAACAAAACCCACATGGAAGAAGCACCCTAGTTTGTGGAATCATGAGATGTCAAAGAGATGAGATATCAGGCTTCAAGAACTAAAAAGCATAGCATTACATGCTCACTTTCCTGATATGATCGCTGAGGACAAATGTGTGCATAAGCAAATGTGGTGAAGAAAGCTGATGGTGCCCGGCTACCAAAAGATATAGCGTCTGGGGTCTTAAAGGCTTGAGTAAACAAGTGGCCATTCAGCTCAGAAGCAACAAAGCCCACACGGAAGAAGCACATCAGCCTGTGTGATCATGAGGTGGTGAAGGGATCCGGTGTCAGGCATCTATGAGCTAAAATTATATTATTATTAATGAGGGGGAGTACAGATTGGGGACCCAAAGCCCATCAATAGGTGAGGTGACATCCTTTTGCAGAGGGGTTACAAGGAGGAGATGAGCCAGTTAAGATACAGGGTAGGAGCTATGAAATATGCAACCTTCCTCTAGTTCCTATGCTGCCTCCCACCCACTATCATGACCCCAATTCTACCACATAAATCCAGCTAGACCAGGAGATGTACAGTGAAGCTGGAAACATGGGAAACTTAGGATAGATGATCCATCAAGACTAGTGATGGGAGTGGTAATACCAGGAGGGTGGAGGGATGGAGGAATAGAAAGGGAGAACCAACTTCAGGGATCTACACGTAGCCTTCTCTCTGGGACACAGACAGCAGGGAAGTGAGTGTTGGGACACATTGTACAGTGTACAGGATGAAAAAAATAACAATTTGTAAATTACTAAGGGTTCAAGGGGAAGGGGGGTAGTGGAAGGGTAATATAGGGAGCTGATAATGGGGGCCTGGAGGGAGGGAGAATGTTTTGAGAGTGACGATGGCAATGGGTGTGTAAAAGTGGGCTGCATACAACTGATGTTGTTAGGGATTGTGATGGGAGTTGTATGGATCCCCCAATAAAATGATTCATTTAAAAAAAGGGTGGGAAGGGGAAAGGGGAGTTTTTTGGGGTTTTTTTTAAGAGGAGCTTGTACCAAGGGCTCAAGTGGAAAATGTTTGGAAATGTATGTGGCAACATGTGTGCAAATGTACTTGATACAAATGATGTACTGAATGTTGTAGTAGCTGTAAGAGCCCCCAATAAAATTGTTAAAAGAAAAAAAAATCTGCTCCTACTCCCACCACCTGAGGGCAGTGATGCCTAAAATAAAAATTAAAAAAAGAAAAAAAATCTGGAGTTAGTGCTGAGCCCTGGTGGCGCAGTGGTTGTGTGCAGAACTGCGGCCCACAGGGTTGATGGTTCAAATCCAGCAGCAACTCTCCAGGAGCAAGGCTGGGCTTCCTACTCCCACCAGGGCAGTGATGCCACAACAACAACAACAAACGGTTGAATCAAAAATCTGGAGTTAGAAAAACAGAAGGGAAGGGCATGCTTACCATTTATCAACCTGAAAAAAGCATTTATCAGCATAAGGAAAAGTCTTCAGTTTGATATTGAAATATATACAAAATAATGTATGGCAGCTGAGGCCCGGTGGCATAGTGGTTGTGCGCGGGACTGCGGCCCACTGGCATGGAGGTTCAATTCCAGCAGTGGGGCTGGGCCTCCTACTCCCACCACCGAAGAGCAGTGATGCCCCCCCCCAAAAAAAGAAAAAGAAAACATTTAGGTCGAGCCCCGGTGGCGTAGTGGTTGTGTGCGGGACTGCGGCCCACTGGGATGGAGGTTCAATTCCAGCAGCGGCTCCACAGGAGCAAAGGCTGGGTGGGGCCTCCTACTTCCATCACCAGAGGGCAGTGAGGCCCCTCCCCCCAAAATAAAAACAAAGAAAGAAATCATTTACATTTAGAACATTCTTCAGATGTACAATTTAATGATGATTATTGTACTCATAATGATAAGTAGGGCTGAGCCCCGGTGGCATAGTGGCTGTGCGCGGGACTGCGGCCCACTGGGATGGAGGTTCAATTCCAGCTCCCAGGAGCAAAGGCTGGGCCTCCTACTCCCACCACTTGAGGGCAGTGATGCCTAAGAAATTAAAAAAAACAACAACTTTTATCTCTATAATCTGACTATTTTAGTTATTTTATGGAAATGGGATCATACACTGTCCTTACTTCAGCATGTTTTCAAGGTTCATACATATTGTAGCACATATCAGGACTCCTTTTTTTTGTGGCTAATATTACAATGTATAAGTATGAAAAAAGGAGCTTCAAAGAATTTACAAAAAAAATCCCAATTTCTTTTTATTCTTATATATAACTTTTAAAAAATCTATTAATTAATTAATTTATTTATTATTTTTTGGGGGAGGGGCATCACTGCTCTCTGGTGGTGGGAGCAGGAGGCCCAGCCCCACTGCTGGAATTGAACCTCCGTCCCAGTGGGCTGCAGTCCTGCGCACAACCACTACGCCACTGGGGCTCAGCCCCAAAAATCTATTAATTTATTGATGAATTTTTAGCTTTCTATTTTTCATCTCTAGCCATGAAAATATTTATTTTTCAAGCTGAACCCCAGTGGTGTAGTGGTTGAGTTCAGGACTGTGACCCATGGGCTTGGCGGTTCAAATCCATCAGCAGCTCTCCAGGAGCAAGGCTGCGACTCCCACTCCCACCAAAGGGCAGTGATGCCTCTCCAAAAAAATTTAGTTTAAAAAAAAACGGGGGGGGGGTGTGGAGAGGGGCAAATGAGGAGCTGATACCAAGGGCCTAAGTAGAGGGAGGATGTTTTGAAAATGACGATGGCAACAAATGTACAAATGTGGTCTGCATACAATGGATGGATGTATTGATTATGATAAGAGTTGTATGAGCCCCCAAAAAGTGATTTTTAAAAAAAGAGCTGATATCAAGGACTCAATAGAAAGTAAATGTCTATATGGCTGAGCCCCGGTGGCGTAGTGG
>PVJH01039760.1:0-16178 GCA_004026705.1 Nesogale talazaci | reverse complement strand
TGGGGTGGGGTGGGTAGCTTGTATCCCTGTCTCTACTTTTTTTTTTTTGGGGGGGGCGGGCATCACTGCCCTCTGGTGGTCGTGGGAGATACCCAGTGCTGCTCCTGAGAGCTGCTGCTGGATTTGAACCGGCAAGCCCGCGGGCCACAGTCCCGCACTCAACCACTATACCACCAGTGCTTAGCCTCCTGTCTCTACTTTTGCAACCCGTTGTGCTTTTCGCCATTTCGCACAGGCGACGGGGACCCGCTTCGCTTGGGCGAGGGGTGGTGGGCAGCACAGTGGCTAAGTGCCTGACTGCAAACCGAAGGGCAGCTGGGACCTGCCTGCTGCTCTGCGGGAGCAGGACATGGAGGTCTCTTTCCATAAACACATGGTGTGGGAAGGCCTCCGGGCAGTCCCACCCCATCTCCTGGGGCCTGGGGTTGCATCCATGGCAGCAGAGGTGAGAGTTGGGGGGCGGGGGGGCTCGGCTTGGCCGTCCTGCAGACTTGACCTGGAGACAGGCTTTGGTGGCTCAGACTGGGTGACACAGCACTGCCCCCTGGAGGAGCCTGGCGGCATGGTGGGTTACACATACATTGGGTTGCTGCCCACAGGGTCGGCAGTTCAAACCCACCGGCCACTCGGTGGGGAGAAAGTGAGGCTCTCTCCTCAGGTTATAGCCTCAGAAGCTCCGGGGTGGGGGGTGGGGGTAGGGGCGGTTCTCCTCTGTCCTACAGTGGCTCTGTGTTAGAACTGACTCGATGGCAGAGAGGGTTTTGGGTTTGGGGAGAGTGACCTTCAGCTGCTGGCCCTGCCAGGTAGGCAGGCGTTAGACTGCGAACGGCCATTCCGTGGGCGAGACGAGGCCTCCTGCTCTTGGACAAGTGGACACTCATTCTCAGGAGCCCTACATAAGTCCGCTTGATGTCGGCATCACAGCCCACGAGGAGGGGGTGCATTCCTCTAGGCGTGGAAGCCGGCTGAGAGAGCGGGGGCCCTGGCACAGCTCCAGGTCTGTGCCACAAAAGCTTGTCCTCCCCATGGCCTTTCTTTATCTTTGTGGCCAGCGGGGTGGGCTTCCGAGAAAAGGCACTGCTGGGACCCTCTGGGTGAGGCGTCTACCTCAGCACTGGGCACCGGCAGCCTGGAGCCTGAGGGGGGCATCCCCCCTGACCCTGGGCCCCGAACCCTTGGCCTTTGTCTTCCCATCTCACTGGGGACTCCTGGCGACCCCATGGCGGGGGGCCAGGGGGGCCAGGGTAGAACTGTCAGGCGTTACAGCTTTACAAGCATTGGCCGTTTCTTCCTTCTTTTCCCAAGCAGCTGGTGGATACGAACCTCTGACCTTGTGCTTGGAGGTTCCGTGCCTAACCCAGGACCCCAACAGAGCCCAGACTGCTAACGAAGTGGGGGTCCACCGGCGTGGGACCTAGCGCTCTCCGCCCACAGGACACCAGGAGGGTCTTTTACCCTGTCAGAAAGGAGTGCCTCCCTCAGCCCAAGATCGTCAGTCCTGGTTCTGGAAGGGCGCCACCCAGAACACTTGCTTGCACTCTGGCTGAGCAGGGACCAATGGTTGTTCTCTTTTGCTTCCAATCTTCGCCGGTTCCACTGTGCAGTCTTCCGGCCACTTGTCCGTGTGGACAGAAGAGTGAGCAGACCTTCCTTCCGGCGGGAGCTTGCACTTGTCAGAAACCTTTGTCAGCAATTGTTGATTGTATTTCTGCTGAAAATGGACATGGCCCACTAGCCTCCCGGTTGGCAACGTTGCCACATCACGAACGGTGACACTGACCACGCTTCCAAAGGGTGTGCCAACGTGCCTAGGATTTCCGTCCTGGCTGTGTCGCCCCCATTACCTTGGTCTCACATCCCCCCCAAACGATGCTGCAGAGTCACTGCTGTCCCTGTTTGGTCTCTGACAGAGATCACTGCTTAAAAGTACGGAGGGCTCAGGGAAGGCAGTCAGTACTTTTCATGGTCAGCGGCTATTCATTTAAAAGTGATTTGGGGGGGATAGTGGAGAGTCTGGGTTTTGAGGGGCTCTCACAGGACTCCTACAGGTTCAGTGGCTGCAGGAAGTCGTGAGCCCTCACGGATGTGCCGCTCTGCTCAGTATTTCTCTCCTTTCCGCTCAAGCTGCACTGATGGGTCCCTGGACAGGTGGTGTGGTTGGGGTGGCTGGGCACCGTCCACCTCTTCGGATCCCAAGGTGGTTCTGGGAGAGAGAGGGTCCATCCCGTCGCTTGGCTCCTTCCCTGGTTCCTGGGTTTCCTTCTTTCTCCAGAAGAACGGGGTGCGCTGCTCCGAAGCCTCTGCCTGGGAGGCTGTGGAATGAGATTGCGGGCTTCATCATGGCCAGAGGTGGGCAGTCCTTCCTGCTCATTTTGAACAGCGCTCAGCGCCACGGGACAGAGCACACCAGGAGCATGCTGGGAGTCCGTGAACCAACCAGGCTCTGCCGCCTGGGTGGGGCTTTGCTCCGGTGATCTTCAGGACCCACCAGGGAGCACGGCCACTTGGGGTGCTGGGCAGTGGAACCTTTTAGTCTCATCTCTGAGCTTAGATGCACTCGTGGCCACTCACCACCAGGTCGGGGGTTCTGAACCACCAGTCGCTCTGCCGGGGTGAGACGAGGCTTCCTACTTCTGCAAAGGTGTCCGGTCTTAGACTGCCACGGTGGCGGCAGCAGTTCTTTTCTCAGACAGAATCGCCCCAAGGGCCAGGGGGTTCTGCTGAGCATGAGTCGAGACGGAGGAGGGTGAGCGGGGTCTGGTGGTGACTATGCTGCCCCTCACCTCGTCCTGGCAGCCATGGACCAGGGTGACCTCCTGCTTGGCCTTAAAGCAGGACCAGGTCGTGCCTCTCTGTTGTTCCCAGAAAGAAACTGTTGCCCAGTGGAAGAGGCTTTTTATGATTCCGATGGAAGGAAGAATGCAAAAAATGACCAATAAAAAAGACCCTAATAAAATTCCCACAGAGACCCTATCTGCCCCTACTCCCCTGGGACCCCCTGTATTTGTAACTGCACAAGAGCCCCCGGAACCAGCACCCTGACTCAAGAGAAGGTGGGGGTGCCAGGTGCGCCAGGGTCCTGTTGGAAATGATGACGGGGTGGGGGGCCGGAAGCCAGCCGAGCGGAGGAGTTTGGGGCTTCCTTCACTTGGTGCTAAAAATACCTTGGAAAGAACCACGCGAGAGGCTGCCCGCTGCAGCTCCATTCTCAGAGCTGAGGGCATATGAGCAGCAGCGCTGGGGAAGCTGCTCTCCGGACCCTGAAGCCACGCGCCGCCCGCACCTAGTCTCATCAGTTCCAGGCCCCCCCCACGCGGCCGAGGGTTCTGGAACTGGCCGTGGGCTAGAGCAGTTCTCTCTGCACCCCGCAGGGCGGCCAGGCGAGACAAAGGAGGTGGGAGTGCTCTGTCCGGGCCTTAGGGAAACCACGAAAAGCCACTCCCCAGGACACAGCCGCCTGGAAGGTGGCGGTGGGTGGAAGGGTAGAAGCCCTCTCTCATGGGACTCGGTTTACCTGGAGAGACACAACCCTTGGGGGAGACAGCCGCCGCACTACCTCCAGGAAGGAGCATTGGTGCCCCGGGGAGGGGCACAGACCTAGGAGCTCGGCGGCTGGGGTTCGAGACCCCGCTCCAAGGCGCCCCCCTGCTGTGTGTCATTGGGCACGTGACTCAGCCTCTCTGTGCCTTGGGTCTCTCGGCTGCGCCCTGTGACCCACCTCGCACGGTCAGGCAGGACTTGGGGAGCACGGCCAACAGCGAGCGCCTGGCACACTGTCTCCTGTCGGGAGCCCGCATCAACGTGACTGTGGTGGACGTGGCGGCCAGGGCACCTGAGGACCTTCCCACAGGGGAGAATTTGGGAAAGCTGGAGACAGACACAGACCCCAGGTCCCCCCACGGCCCCTGGACACAAAGTCCAACTGGAAAGCAGGCCGGTCCTGGGCCCCTGATCTCCTGGAGCGCTCTGTAGGTTCCCCTCCTGGCTTCCGCTCCTGGCTCCCCAAAGCCAGCAAGAAGACCGCAGGAAGGAGGGCAGGGCTGGGATCTTCGGGCAGCCGCCGCCATCCCTCCACTGTGGGGTGAGCAGGTGGGTGGGGCGTCCAGGCCGGGAGCGGCGGGCACCCCCTCCGACTCACCACTTTGGGCTTGAACGGCGGCTGGATCTCCCGGTTCTCGAGTTTCTCCCAGTCGATCCTCCGGAAGAAGGTGTGCTCCCTCACGTCCCTCTCGCCCTCCAGCCCACAGCCCAGCCGCTTGGCGGGGTGTTTGGTCATCAGCTAGAAGGGGAAGGGAGAGATGAGATGGACGGCGGTGACGGTTTTCTAGACCGCTGGCGCTTAGCCGGCCTGGCCTCTGCCACATGGACAGGCCTTTGCTTAGCTGGCTTGACCTTTGCTCCTGGGCTATGTGTTTCCTTAGCTCTGCTGGGAGCCTGTGCCTTCTCTCGCTCCTGCAAAGGCATTTCAATGGCTGCTGGAGTCAAAGCCAAGGCACCGCGCGTGACGCTGACAAGAACTGACCTTTGTGCAGGAAATGTCACCATCGACAGAGACACAGCCGGCACCCGCGGGCCAGCACGTAGGAATCGACAACCCTGCAGGCTCCCTTCCCTGCTCCCGGTGTCGGGGAGGTGGGCGAGCGCTAGGACCTGGAGGCTCTGAGAGGGTCGCTATCCAGAAAGAGGCTCATGGCTTGTGTTATTTACCACCCGGGCCAAAAATATCCTCCATCTAAAGCTCAGGGGTTTAGCACACAGAATCCTGGCACCAGAATGGGGGCTCGTGGATTTCAAGGGAGCCCTGGAGGCGTGGTGGGCGATGCGCAAGGCTGCTGGCCGTAAGGTCTGCAGGTTAAACCCACGCGCCGTACCCAAAGGTACAGGGCCAGTCCTGGCCTGTCCTGAAGGGTCCCTGTGAGCCGGTGACAGTGAGTTACTGTAAAATTAGGGTCACAGATGGTGAAGCTCATGGCTGCTCACCGCAACCCTGAAGGCTGGTACTTCACACCCACCCCCAGCAGCTCTGTGGGAGAGAGGCCTGCCACCTACTCCCATGCAAAGCACCACACAGCTGGGAAAAAAAACCCCAAACTAAACCAAACTGCAGGGCAGTTCCTCTGTGTCCCAGGGGGCTGATAGCTCAGACATCACTCACGGCACCTGACAGGGTGGGACTGCCCTGGGTGGGGGTGGGGGGAGTACTGAGACTTAACCCGGCCAGAGTCGAAAGACAACCGCTGTGAGGCTGCAGTCCCCGGAGGAGGGAAGGGGGGAGGCAAAGACGGTTACGCACTTGGCTATGAACTGCAAAGGTTCATAGGTTTGCATCCACTCAGAGGCAGCACAGAAGAAAGGCCTGGCAACCGGCTTCCACCAAGCCTGCCACGAAACCCCCCTCCCAAGAGGCTCCCAGAGCAGACTCAGTGCCGTGGGCTCTCTCCAGGTCAACAGTGTGGGAGGGAGGACCCTGGGGCACCGTGGTTATGCGCTGGGCTTGCTAATCCTCAGGCCAGCGGTTCAGGCCCACCGCCTCTCCAAAGGGAGAGCTACTGGACTTTCGACTCCGGCCGGTTTAAGTCTCAGGACTCCCCCCTCCCCCCCCAGGGCAGTCCCACCCTGTCCTACAGACTCAGTGTCAGCGAGTGTGGTTTTTAGCCCATCGCCTGCGCACTCTAGCCCTCTGGGGGTGGAGGAACCCTGGGCGGGGGCGGGGAGGGTGGGCGTTGCTTGTGCCATCCTCCTTTTCGGGTATGAGCAATGTGCTGTCCCAACTACCCCCTTCCCACCCCACTCCCCGGTCGACTCACTCCTTTGCAGATGGAGACCGCCTCCTTGGACAGGGACTTGGGGTAGGACACGTTATGCTCCATGATAGACTGAAAGAGCTCATCTTCATCCTCGCCGTCGAAGGGAGGCTGTCTCAGGAAAGAGCGAGAGGGGCAACGGTGAGGCGGACACGCATGGCCCGGTACCTGAAGGTCCGATTGGGACCGACGAGACTTGGGCCCGGGATCTGGGGCCCTGTGTTAGCTGTTTCCCGGCCTGCTCATCTGATGGCCTTCCCTTGGGCTGGGGTTTCACTAGTCCTCTGTTCTCCTGGTTATCTTGCCCTGGGCAGCCCCCAAGCCATCTTTAGGGGAAAGGCTTGTGAGGGTAATTCGCCCCCTAACCCAGCCACGACGTGCGGACCAGTCTAATTAGGATTGAGCCAGGCTGCCGACAGCTTTGTGTTTGGAGGGTGGAGTGGAAGGGAGAGTGGACGCAGAGGCCTGCGGATTGGGGGTGCTGGGGGAAGCAGGCTGGAGAATGCCCAGGTCCCACTCTGTCGTCCTTGGACAGAGAGCCTTTGTCACCGTCTGTCAGGCAGACAACGTGCCCCCAGCCCCTCATCCTCCCCAACCCCTCTCCGTGAGTTGACACTGCTGGATAAAGGAGAAGAGTGGGCATGGGGAGGAGAGGGAGCAGCAATCTCTATTTCCCAGGCTCTTTCTACAGGGCCGGGGGTGAATGGTGAACTGCCCTGCCGCTTCTGCTTCAACCCTTCCACTATGTTTCCCCCGCTCTGCGGGACCCGCTTTACAGCAGGTTCTGCCCTGTGCTTTGGCCGAGGCACAGAGCTGCGCTGCGGCAGAGGCAGGAGTCTAGCCCGCCCTCTGACCTGGCAGCCTGTCCTGTGCATTGCCTGACCCTCAGCCCTCTCCCAGTGGTTGGAGAGCCCGACGCTCCCACAGTTAGACAGGGAAGAGGACCTGGGGGTGCCAGGCACCCTCAGCATGTAGTGAGGACCCACTCTGGCCTGGGCGAACCCGAGGAGGCCGGTGTATATGCTGTACCCCAGAGCGGGGCGCTCTGAGACGAGGAGGGGTTGAGATGGTCCCAGTCTCTTCGGGGAGACAGTGTCCCTAGATGAAACAAATGGGAGGCAGTTCTCAGCCTAGCTTGGTGCGATGAGTGTATTACCCCCTCCCAAAACACACACACACACTGTTTTGGAGTGACCTGTCTGGTCACGGATGATGACATATCCAGGGCGAGAGACCCTCCAGCCTGGCTTTGGGACGCCACCTGGTATTCCCCTGCTCTGTCTCAGCTGCCGTAAAGATGCTCCTGCGTCGTCCCTGTGACTGCCTGTGTCGGCAACACCGGGCACACCCCCCAAGCGTTGCCTGCTTGTTGCAGCCCCGTGCCCTCTGTGCGTGGGGAGCGGGCTCTGCCCACGGCCCACAAGACCACCTCTCTGCTGTCGGGTCGACGCCGACCAGGAAGGACCCTGTAGGACAGGGTAGAACTGGCCCGGTGAGATTCCCAGACCGTGACTCTGGATGGGAGTAGGAAGCCTCCTCTGCGTTCCCAGGCGCAGCTGGTGGATTTGAACTGTGGACCTTGAGGGGGGCAGCCTAGTGTGGGACTCCGAGGTTCTGCAGCGCGGCCTCCGAGCCGCTCAAAAACCAGGACCGGCCACCATCGTGGTTTACATTAGCCGACTTGAACGTGACCCCTTGGGTATGTTGTCCCAGCACTGAAAATGCTCCGCCCTTGCATGTCGTGGTGGTCCAGCTAGACTCATCCCGCGCCCCACCCGTCGGAAGTGCAATTGACCGAGTCCCTAGGAAGAGCTGGATAAAAATCTGCAGTAGCCACCACACTCAGATAAGGTACTGGACTCCCATTGCCAAAGAAAAAAAATGATCCATCCATCACTGAATTTGCATGATGGCGATAAAAACGACTGAGGGAGGAGAAGCCCAGAAAAGCCACGTCCAGGGGGTGCCGTGGTGACAGAAAAGAGGCAGCCGTGGGATCCCCCCAAGTGTCCACGGGTCGTGGCAGGCTGCCCCCTTCCCGTGGGGCCCTGCAAACTCTGCCGGGCAGTTCTCGGGGCTCTAGCGGCACCAGGAGTCAGCACGGACTCCCTGGCCCTGGGTCTCCGTGGATAAAGACAGAGGGCCTGTGTCCTGTGGAGGTCGGTGCTTGGCACCTTCCATGCCAGACACCTGGCTCACTCCTGCACCCCTGGGCCAAGCACCCCTACTGATGGGATCCTGCACCCTGCCACCCATCCCCCCATCAACGCCTGCTGCTCCCCCACCCCTTCACCAACAGCTCGGCTGAGTGCTAGACCTGACTCCTCTCGGTATTACTTCCTCAGAGTGACTTCCCAGGTGTGAGATTCTTCAGCCCCAGGATGTGAGCACGGTCTGGGCCCTGCTAAGACAGCTACCCCTGAGCCTTCCCACGGCTAACTGCTTGCTGGCTCTCAGGCCTGGGCGGGAGGGACACGCTGTCATCCTGCTCCCTTCTGCTCTCTGCGATGCCTGAACCCAGCCTGGGGTGAGGAGTGGGGCAAGGGGCTGATGTGCTGCCAGGACCATCGCGCAGTGCTCTGGGGGGCTGCTTCTCTCTCCCTGTCCCCCCTCCCCCATCACCCAATCCCCGATGATGTGACTTGTGACCAAGCTAAGCACTAAGCAACCTGTTAGCCAGTCTTGGGTTTGGATATAGGCATTTACGAATCAGATGTCCCCCTTGCATGCCCCCTGGCCGGTCTCCCGCAAGTCATGTGCCAGGCCTTCCTCTAGGCACCTCTGGGTGTAAAAGCATTGGCAACCGTTTCTTCAGTAACTGTGCACTACCCAGGAGTGCCTGAAGGGGGCAGGCTTTTCAATAGACCTCAACGGGGACTTCCCTGCTGCTGTGGAATGTTCTGGAAACCACCCCCTTGGGAATGAAGCGCAGGGAAGGCGGAGAGAGGGAGGCCAGGCAGAGGACTTTGCAGTGCCACGCTCCGAAACCCCTCTATCCTGCGTGTCAATGAGCTCACTTCCTGTCTTGTACATGCCCTTGGGGTCGCACCTTGGACGCCCTCCCAACTTGTCCCCCTTGTTGGTGGGAGCAGGTGTGCTTCTCCAGGGAAGCAGGCTTTGTTCGTGGGACTGGCTCGTGCAGGTGGGGTGGGGGAGGGAGACTCAGCTCTCTGTGTCAGGGGACACCAGGGCTCCCTGGCAGACAGAGGGTTCAGGGGCCCATGTTATTGTCAAAATTCTAAATTAGAAGCACCATGACTCCCCTAAGCGAGCGCTAAATAAACAAACAAAGGAGAAACCAGCTTTCAGGTGCCAGTCCAGTCTTCACACCATTGAGAAATGAGGGTGAGAGCCTCATGCAGACTGGTACCTGGAATGTCGCTGTGCTATGATGGCTCGGGCCATCTCTGAGCACACCCTTCAGGGGCACGGATGGCATTCTTCAAGGTGTGCCCCAATTCACACGTTCCTATCCCCGGGGCCTTTGGCCTGGCCCTTCCCTCAATCAGGAATGCCCTCTCCCCAGGCACCCTCCTCGGCCCCTCTTCCGGCCTCGGCTCAGTGTCACCTGCCAAATGAGGTCTGCGTTGGCCACGCGACCTCCAAGGCCAACCCTCCCCCAGCACGTCGAGCATGTCGTCCCATTGCCTTCTCCGACTTCACGACGTCTCCTCTTCGCCGAGCGTTCACATGGACTGCCCCCCGCCCCTCTACTGTCGGAGTGTCCGAGCCTGCTGCTACTGCCCGAACAGAGCGAGAGGGGTCCCTGCATGCAGCGACGGGCCCCCGTCAAGTGAAGTGAGACATTACCTGGCCAGCCAGCATTTCGTATAACAGGACGCCATAGGCCCACCAGTCCACTGACTTCCCGTACGGCTGGTAGGCGATGATCTGTGTGAAAACAAACACATGCACCGTGTGGCATGATTCACCAAATAGCCCCTGTCAGAACAGGCGTGCCCGGCTGGGTGGCGCCGACACAGGAAGCTTGCGCCAAGGAGGCCGTGAGGCCAGCCGAGCTGCCTTTGATTTCGGCCCCAGGGGCCACGGCTTGGACGCTGGGTCTTCCTCGGTGTTGACCGACACTCCACCCGGAGGTGGATGTCATGGTTTGGGAAAAGGCAGAGGTTCTGGGAAGGTGGCACAGGTGCTGCCCAGAGGGTTCCCCTCACAGAGACCCCGTGTGCAGGAGAAGGAGACACCGCCTGCTCCTGCTCTGTTCTCCCAGTGGTCCTTAAGTCTGAGCCACTGCCGGCACCACTGTGTCCACCCTTCTTATGACACGTCCTCCTCCTTTGCACCTCCTCTCTACTCTGCCACGTAGGATGGCCTTTTCCAGGGACGGATCTGCCCCAGTCGGGGAGACAACGTCTGGCCACCCCCACGTTCGTGTGAGGATGGTGGGACGCTGTCTTGTGTCTGTCCAGTGGGAGGGACTGACAACTTTGAGCACGTAGCAACAAGTGATGGTGGTGGTGGTGGGGAGGAGGAGAAGAGGAGGATGATTAAAAAGACAGGGGGAAGACACATTTCAAAGATGTTTAAACAGAAAAAGAAAATACCACATGAAAGGCCATATTTGGACCTTGTTTGAATTTCAATTCAAGCCTGCCCATTGTAGAAACAAGGACAACCGGACCCATTAAATTGTGGTCTGGGGGGCTGAGCCCCGGTGGCGTAGTGGTTGTGCGCGGGACTGCGGCCCATTGGGATGGAGGTTCAATTCCAGCTCCACGGAGCAAAGGCTGAGCCTCCTACTCCCACCACCGGAGGGCAGTGATGCCCCCCCAAAATAAATAAATAAATAAATAAATAAATTGTGGTCTGGATAGGAGGTGATTGGGAGGGATGACTGCCAGTTTTCTAGGTGGGTAGGCGGGTCTCCGGTAGAATGTGCTTCTTTTACTGAGACGTGCTTTCTGAGGATTGGGGGCGGGGGTGGCATGGTCCCATAGAGGCTGAATACTAAAAGACAGGCGTTTTCTGCCGTGGCCTGGCCTATGAAAACACTGGCCTCCCGACTGCACAGGGAGGCTGCGCACGCAACCAATGTTTTTGAGGTGAGGATGTTCCAAAAGTTCATGGAGAAATGGAATGAAGAGAAGCCCCTGTGCACTGGGAGAAACTCAGCCCCACCATGCCCCGCATTTGTCTCTGGAATATTCTAGGGCGGTGGTTTTCCACCTTCCTCATGGCGCGACCCTTTCAGACAGTTCCTTGTGTTATGGTGACCCCCCCCCCCCCACGCCCAACCATAACATTATTTTTGTCGCTATTTCATCACTGTCATTTTGCTGCTGCTATGCATCGGGCGACCCCTGGGAAAGGGGTTTGGTCTAGACCTAGAGGGAGGAGGTCCCAGGAGGCAAGGGCTTCACAATGACCGTACGTTGGGAGTCAAGATTTCCCTGTATCTGTCGCTTATGTCTGCGGTCTCTCCCCCGTGCCTGCATGACAGCTGGAGTTCCTCAAAACGGTTCTGAGCTCACATTCTCTCACTCAGCGGGCACCGCTGTGCCCCGGGGGTGGGCTGTGAGTGCCCTCTGGAGAGGGGGCCCCCCTTACCTCAGGGGCGATGTAATCCGGGGTCCCACAGAAGGTCCTGGTGGTGACGCCATCCATCATGTGCTCCTTACACATCCCAAAGTCGGCGATCTTGATGTGCCCTTCGGAATCCAGCATGACGTTATCCAATTTCAGATCCCTGCCGGGAAGAGGCCGGGTTCAGGGCCTGCCCGGGACGTTCGTCGCCCGGTCTGCGGCTGAGGCCCACGTGGGTTATGCTGGCTCTCCCGCCCCGGGGGCCCCCAGTGATTGTGCTTTTCCATCGCCAGAGCTGAACACGTTGCCTGGGACATGGCGCATAACCCACACGTGCTGAGTGAATGGATCAGGGCCCAAACTTGTCAAGTAACCGGCGCCCAAACTTGACCTTGCTTGAGGCTCCCCAGAGATGTCAATGCTGTCAGTTGTGGGAGGGAAGCCCCTGTCATTTGATGCATTTATAGGCTGCCTGGGGGGTTCTGACACCCAGTGAGGTTTCCCAGATCTGGGGTTACAACTACTTCACTGGATCCTGCATGGGCCCTCTCCATCCTGCACAGGGCCCCCTATATGTGGGAGGAAGACAAGACTTTTCCACAATTATCTCCTCCAAAATATTAAGCAAACTCTCATCCAGCATTTAGTGGGAAGTCAGTAGTTAGATATTCTCTCTGAAGACTGTTGGTAAAAGGTCTTTGTGTGTCTCCCGACAGAGCTGACTCCCCTACTGTTAGGATGGTTCGCTTCCCTTGAGGCCTGTGGGCAGATTCACAGGCTGCTGTGAATGATCTCTAGTGTAACCTGTTTAGCCACATCCAGGAGTCTGGGGTCTGGTCTTGTCACATGGGACCCTGAAGCCTCCCTTTCCTATAGCGTGTGCATATGGCACAACCCCTTCCTGTGACACAAGTCCTTACTGTAATGAGGGGCCTGGTGCCAAAGGGTGTATAAGGATTGGGCATGATAGAGGCCCCCTCTCTTCACCCCTTTCTCTCCTGCCTCTCGAGCCCCCTCAGCGCTGGATGGACACTCTAGGCCCCTCTCCCTCATGTAATCCCTTCCCCCGCTCGCTGTCTCTCCACATGGACGGCCCCATTGGCGGAGGTGAGCATGCTACCATGATGATAAGATGTCTGACTCTGGGCTGAGCCCCAGTGGCGTAGTGGTTGTGCACGGAACTGCAGCCCACTGGGATGGAGGTTCAATTCCAGCAGTGGGGCTGGGCCTCCTACTCCCACCACCGGAGAGCAGTGATGCCAAAAACAAAAAACAAACAAAAAAAAAAGATGTCTGACTCTGATGATTTCTCTCTGCCTCATGCTCTCTATAACATTACTATAATTAATAATAATTATTGCTGTACAACTGCGCCCATTGAACCCGTGATGTATGTATGGGAGTTGGCCTTCTTCTGGGACCTATGTATCCATGCACTCCATGCAGTACTGGGGACTGTTCTCCTGGCTGGCTCTGGGGCGGCAGGCCCTCTCTACTGCTGAGGGCTGCAAGCATGAAACCCCAGTGTCCCCGCTGCCTTTCCCTTCTCCTGCTGTTTTCTGGCAGGAAGCAGAAAGGAGAGGGGACATTTCTGAGGCCTGAAGGTGGCACAGAAAGGCCACCATGCCCGAGTCTTAAGTCACTGCCACAGAATCCCGGGCCCCAGAGGGCCATGGAGACTCGTCAGAGCGTCAGGACACGCACCTGTAGATGATGCCTCTTTTATGCAGGAAGAACAGGCCGATGGAAATCTCTGCTGCATAGAACCTGCAAGAAATGATGATGGACACTGAATGGGCAGCGTCCGGGGTGTCTCCCATGCTCCCTGGAACCCCCCACCCTCCCCCTCCTGGTACTTCTGTCCTCAAGTCGAGGTTCCAGAAAGCTGCAGCTGAGGTTGGTCTTGCCCTATAACTGCTCTTTGGCTCTCTGCCCACCTCCCCTCGCTGCAGGACTCCAGCGTCCCTGACACAGCCCATGAGGGTGGCGAGGCGGGCCCGGAAACAGGTGCTCCTTGTCTGGGGCAGGTGGACCAGTGGGCAGGTGATCCACTGCTCCCGGGGAGCCTTCTAATGGAAACTTCCACTGAGGTTTGTCTACGAGGCTGTCCCACGTCCAGACGATAGAAGGCGATTGTGTGCGCCCGTGGAACACAGCGCCCCAGAGGTGGGGCCTGCCAGCGACGCCCGGCAGACAGGGTGCCCAGCAACGGCTTCGCTGGGGACCTCACCCCTCCTCGGTGACGCATCACCCGTGGGTGCCCTTTCCCACGGACCCACGGAAAAGGACAAGCAGCCACCACCCTCGAGCCAAAGCTATCCCACAGGCTGCTCGGAAAAGGACTGATTCTGTTAAGTCAGCGGTTCTCAACCTTCCTCATGCCGCGACCCTTCCATACAGTTCCTCCTGTGCTGGTGACACCCCCCTCTCCTCCCCACAACCATAACATTGTTTTCATTGCAACTTCATCAGGGTCACTTTGCTACTGTGATGAATTGGGCGACCCCCAAAGGGGTCACGACCCACGGGTTGAGAACTGCTGTGTGAGAGGGTCCCGGAGGGAGTGGGTGAAAAAGTCAGGGCAGGACTTGAGCTCCGACATATGGGTGGGGTTTCCAGGACAAGGCACAGGGTCACCAGGAGTGGGAATCCATTTGATGGCAGTGAGAGGGCCCTCAGTCACCTCTCATCCCCGAACCGGACTCCTCACTCCCTCGTTGGAACCATCAAGCCCTGAGCCCAGGACCAAGGTCAGAGGGTTGGGGAAAAGGAGGGCAAGGAGTGGGAAGTGCCGGGGGTGGGGGGTGGGGTGGTGGTGGGGGTAGTTTGGGGACGCCGAGGAGACTGCTCTGGATGAATTGAGACAGTGTACGAGTGGTTGGATGGATGGAAGACCGCAGACAGTCATCCGATCCGCTATGAAGAGTGAAGCAGCATCTCCTCACAGGGTCCTCTCCGAAGCTTGGATTCAATGATGGCCAAGCTCAAAGCTCACTGCTCTTCTGTGCTTCTGACGTGTAGCCCCGAGTGCCCTGGTTCCCGAGACTAAACCTTGACGGGAGTGAGCGGACAGCCCTGTCTTTCTCCCACGGAGCGGACCCCGTGGTTAGCGGCTCGGTGTGAGCTTTCAAAATGCCCGGTGCTTGGGAGTCCCCGAAGTCTGAAGAGCCACAAAGTGATGCCTGAACAACGCTCACCCCCAGGGTGCTTAAAGCCAGGCACCAGGGGCTCAGCCTGCACAGAGGAAAGAACCCACCGCAGGAAGGACTCAGCTCACAGCAGCAGGGAGGGGAGGGGCCTGCTGAGGCTGGGAGGATGGATGGGGCAGGGTGACCGTCGCATGCTTTCCGTGAGCTTCCTTCCCGGAAGTTTTCAAGTGGAAGCTGTCCGGCAGCATGCACAGGGTGCCAGGAGACCAGGACAGGCACCTTCACAGAGCTCGGGGCTGCGCTCGGCCGTCCTGCCCTGGGCTCCTCGGAGTGCTGTGCAACTAGCTGCGCCTTGGGATTGGGGCCCTTGAATCTTGCCCGAGTAACAACGCCAGGCAAGAGGGCAGGTCTTTGGGGGGGGGCGAGGGGGAGAGCCAGGAAACCAGCAAATAAACAGAAGACCAAGAGTCCTCCCCGCAGCCACTGCTCAGGCCAGACGTCCCGCAGATTGCCCTGCTGATGGGAACGCTAGCTGGAAACCCTGTCACAGCCATCCCCTTGTGGCTCCTGGAATTCCAGGGGCTGCTGGATGCTGGGCATTTACAGACCTCTCGCTGTGCTGCTAACCACGAGGTCAGGGGTTCGAACCCGGCAGCTGCTCCTCGGGAGAAAGCCGAGGCTGTCTGCTCCCGGAAGCGTGCACACTTGCTCCCGCCGAGCCCCTCCTCGAGACACAAAGCCTCCTTGTGTCACCCGAGGGAAGAGACTTCATAGAAAGAATCGAGCGATCGTTACTCACACAGCTTGTGGCTCCTTAAATTTCCCCACTTGCTGGATGTGGTACATGAGGTCTCCGCCGTTGACGTATTCCATGACGAAGTACAGCCGGTCCTGGGGACCAAGGGCAGGGTGTGAGGGGTGGGGGGCGGTCCCGGGCAGGTTGCACCCCCTGGCTCAGACTGCTTCTCTTGCTCACTAGCCTTGGGCAGGATCGAACCACTGTCCCCCTAGTGGCTACACGTGCTTCCTGCTCCAGCACACGCGTGTGCCCCTTTCTCTCCTACACACAGAATCCGCATCGGCCAATCAGCCGTCCTAACTGGCACTCCTGAAAGTCCCCTGGAGATTGAAAGCAGGTTTGCAATGTCGGGGGTGGGGTGGGAGGCAGGCTGCCACCGGCCTATCACTAGAGGCCTCGGAAGAGGGAGCCAGGGCTGGGCTGTGACTTCTACACACGTCATGCTATCTATAGTGGTGGTCTGCATGCTGCGAGGGAATCCGGGGCCAGGCCAGCGTGCTTGGTGCCCCCGACAAAGGGCCCGTATCACAGCCCCAGATAGACGGAAACACGGACGAGGGCACTCTGCTTCGAAGGTGGGAGCCATTCAGGTCTACCAGCAAAGCAACTGAGGTAGGAAACCAGCCAGGCGGTAGCCAACCTCCGCTCCCTTCTGGAAGCTCCCATCCTCCCTCGGAGGTGCTGAAACCTGAAAGTGATGTGCAGGGAGGGGAGGTGGCCACCCTGCTGCTGGCCAGTCGCTCTGGGCGCCTCGGCCTCTGGCTCTCTTGAGAGGAACTCGAGTTTCCTCTTAGTTCCTGTCCTCTGTGGCCCTCGGGGGGCGTCACTACGGGCTGGGTGTTCTCTGTCCCCAGGAGGGACCCCAGCCAGAGTCCTGGGAGGAGG
>PVJH01039759.1:0-16198 GCA_004026705.1 Nesogale talazaci | reverse complement strand
TGTGAACCCTTATTTCAGTCACTCTATCCCTCCTTCTCCTTGAGAGTCTTCTTTTTCATTGTTCATTCATCCTCCATTTAGCAAGTACCTACTCCTTTTCCAGGGACCAGGTGCTCTTAAGCAGAGGTCCAAAGAAAGAGAGATGAAGTCTTAGCATGTCCATTTCCAAGAAGCAACTCATTGTATAGTCAATAAAGCCAAAATCTTCCTGGCATTCTCTGGTTTCAGCCATGACTCATCTGATGCCAGCCATACTATTTCTCATGCCATGTCCTTTTCTAAATCCAGCTTGAATTTCTGACAGCTCCCTGAAGATGTATTTCTGCAATCATTCTGATTTGCTTTCAGTAAAACTTTCTGTGCATGTGATATTAATGATATTGTATAATGATCCCTGCATTCTGTTGGGCCACTTTTCTTTGGAATGAGCACTCTTGTGGCTCTCATCTGTTCAGTGCTGAGGGCATTGAAATGTCTTCGCAGAAATGAGTGCATGTTTCCCATCTTCTTCAGCTTGTTGACACCTTTCATTTGATATTCTTCACGTTCCTGGATGCTTGTTTTTCACAAGTGCCTACCGTGCAACTTGGAATTTCTCTTCCATTGCCATGAGTTCTTGATCAAAGGCTGTCTCTTCAAATAGTTGAACACAACGTCCTTATTGAGTGTGTTCTTCCCGTTTAGTTTTTTAATTCTAGATATTTTAAAGTATGGAGGAACAAGGATGTTACTAGGAGGCCTAAAGTGAACCTGATCCAAGCCATAGTACGCTCAATAGCTCCGTAGGTAGGTGAAAGTTGGAGATTGAATAAGGAAGACCAAAGAATAATTGATGCATTTTAATTACGGGGCTGGCAAAGAATATTGAACTACTTGACAGTCCCGTGGACTTGACCCTGGAGGAGGACAGCATGCTTGGTATTGTAGAGGAGAAGCAAATAAGAGGAAGGCCCTCAAAAAAGATAGATTGTCAGAGTGGCCACAGCAATGGGCTCAAACACAAAAGCCATTCCGAGGATGGTGCAAGGCGTGGCTGTCCTTCATGGGATCACCAGCATCAGAACAGGCTGGAAGCATCTAGCAACAAGAGTGGTAGATATTTGCACATGTCCTTAGGCACGTCATCTTCCTCATCTGTTCTTTACATTTTCTATTCAAAAGTCATTTCATTCTTTCTTCCAATTGCTACATTATTTTTTTTCTGACATCTATTATGGTGTTCCTTTCTGTTCTGTTGCTAATAAAATAGCCTTAAAATGATCTTTCTTTCCCTGTTCCCATTAGGATTGGGCTAAGTACTGTCCATAAGCTATATAAGAAGGGGGCTGAGCCCTGGTGGCGTAGTGGTTGTGCGCGGGACTGCGGCCCACTGGGACGGAGGTTCAATTCCAGCGGTGGGGCTGGACCTCCTACTCCCACCACCGGAGAGCAGTGATGCCCCCCTCCCCAAAAAAAAGAACAACAACAAAAAAGCTATATAAGAAGTGTTTAAAATGGTCATTTTCTGGGTTCTGCCATAGGTCTGTCTGATCATTTTCGTGTTGTACTATATAATCTGAATTTTGATAAACTTCTCAAGATTTTCAAACTACTGTTTGGGAATCATTGGTCTGACCAAGCTTCATTCCTTTGAGACCAAAGGGAACTAATGTAGATAATGAGAGAATCAGAGTTCTCTTTGGGGGGCCGGCATCACTGCCCTCTTATGGGAGTAGGAGGCCCAGTCTTGCTCCTGGAGAGCTGCTGCTGGATTTGAACTACCAATCCAGAGGGCCACAGTCCCACACACAACCACTACACCACTGGGGCTCAGCCCCAAAGCTCTCTTTTGAGTCACAGAAAAACATAAAACTTGATGATACAATATGAACACTTTGAGGACTAAATTGTGTACCTGACCCAAGGTTTAGTATTTTCAATCATCTCCTATACTTATAAACCCTGGACAATAAACAAGAAAGGCTGGAGACAAACTGATGGATTTGGATTATGGTGCTGTCAAAGCACATTGAAAATACTATGGATAAAGAACAAATAAATCTGTCCTGGAGGAAGTACAACCCAAATATTCCTTAGAGGCAAGGTTAACAAGTCATTATCTCACAAAGTTTGGGCCTGTTATTAGAAGAGACCAGTCCATGGAAATGAAAGTGATGCTTGGTACAATTAAATCATTGCCGTCAAGTCAATTTTATCTCCACTTTGCCCTATAGAACTGGGTAGAACTTCCCCTGTAAGTTTCCAAAAGTGTAACTCAATATAGGAGTAGCAATTCCCATCTGGATCAGGCATCTAAGATGCTTAATAAAACCTACCCAAGGTGAATGGGGTTGGCGGGGGGGGGGGGGTCCAGCATGGAGTGGAATACCCAATCTCCATCTGGAGACAATTGTACAGTCTCTCACAGAAGGGTTCACAAAGAAGAGATGAACCAGTCAGGGTGCGATAAGACACCAGTGAAACACACAACTTTGCTCTAGTTCTTTGGTGCTTCCTTTCTCTCACGCCCCCCTACCCCCACCCCCCACTGTCATGACATCAATTCTACCTTACAAATCGGATTACACAAGAGCATGCACACTGCTACAGATAAGAGCCCACAACACAGGGAATCCAGGGTAGATAAATCCCTCAGGACCACCTCAGGAGAGTAGAGATACCAGGAGGACTGGGGAGTGAGGAGAGAGGGGGAATCAATCACATGGATCAAGCTAGAACCCCACCCAGGGGGGTAATAATGGAAAAGTGGGTGAGGGATGATGGAGGACAATGTAAGATATGGGGAAAAAATCTATAACTTATCAAGGGATCGTGGGGGAGGGCAGACGGGGGAGAAAGGGGGAAGAAATGGGGAGCTGATATCAGGTGCTAAGGTAGAAAGAGAATGCTTTGAAAATGATGATAGCGGCATATGTGCAAATGTGCTTGACACACCGGATGACTGTATGGATAGTGATAAGAGATGTAAGGGCCCCACTAACAGCTTTAAAAAAAAGGAGAAAGTCCCATATTTCTCCTCTGAAGTGGCTGGTGGCTTTTAACTGCTGACAAGGTGGGTCCCAGCCCTCCAGGGCTCCTTAAGTATAGTACAGAGTCAGCTTAAAAGAGTAAGACTAAGACTGGAGCTGAGCCCTGGTGTCATAGTGGTTGAGTGCGGGACTGTGGCCCACTGGGCTGGTGGTTCAAATCCAGCAGCAGCTCTCCAGGAGCAAGGCTGGGCCACCTACTCCCACCAGAAGGCAGTGATGCCAAAAAAAAGAGTAAGACCGTAGACAACGTGGACTGACACAGTGGTTACCACGATGAGCTAAAATAGAACTATTGTGAGGATGACTCTAGCCTGAGCAGGCCTTGTTCTCATGTACATGGGGTCACTATGAATTGGAGCCCACCTGATGACCCGTATCAATAACAATGATGTGAACACATGAAAAACAACATCAAACTAAAATAAAACAGATGAGCTCACTCCATAACTTATGCTCCTGTGGTACCATTTGGTTTGGTAAGATGTTGTTTTAGTCAGCCATAAAGCACAAACAATACTTAAATATTCTCAAAATGCAAGGGCTAATATGGTACAAGTGAAAAATGTGTTGATATGTGCAACTGGAAGGTAATAAAAGAGAAGATTATAGGGAAAGCTTATGAATATAATTTCCCATCCCTGGGAATGTTGATACCTGTATTTCAATTAATAGCAGTTATTCAAACAGAGAAAGAATAGTATTGACTCTCAGAACTGGCAGCAGTTAGAATAACTCAGCATATTTCGTAATAAATAGGTCACACTGTCTATAAAACTCTTCATTTGATTGGGAACCCCAAACAAGAGCTGCCTTGACCTGCCTGGTTCTGTAAGCCTTTGTCATGATGATTAGATAATTAGCCAGAACATTGCAACTATGTGAGAACTGCAGTTTCACCAGCTGATCATCCCAGCAGGGGAAAGCATATATTATTACCAGGCTTTTAATAGTAGCTGTGATTTGCCATTATAAAATATGTGACTAGTAATTTTAGCAGCATATAAATCCCTGAAATTATTTCTTGCTGAGACTAACAGGGTTTTAGATTAAGAGCTCTTAATTTAAACTTGTAATTTAGGTTTTAGCTATTCATTATAAAAACCAAGCCTAGGCTGAGAGAAACTATCCAGAGTCTGTGGAAAACAGACCCTCTTTCATGATCAAACTTTTTTTCCCTCCCAAGTGAAAAACCACCCAAGGATCATCTCTACTCCTTCCCTTTCTACTTTCTCATTCCAGTTCTGTGAAAAACAGACACCTCTGTCTTGCCCTTGACAAAGTAATTTTCAAAAGCCACTGTGTTTTGTGAAGGACATATTGACTAGCTAGGAAGAATTTTTACTTCTTTTTACATTGAAAAGTATCTTCGTAAGACAGCAGCTACGTTACCTACCTTCATGCTGAGACATTAAACTGTAAGGGGGGATTATCTTTGTAAAGTATTTCTGTGATTGGAATGATATTCGCTGAAATCAAGGCGATCTTGGGTCAAGACTATGAACCCTAGAGAACACAGTAAAAACGCCCCTTTGAGTTTCCAAGATTAAAAACTTTAGAGGAGTTGAGAGTCTCATTTTCCTCCCAATGAGAAGCTGATGGTTTTGAACTGCTGACTTCGCAGTTAGCAACCCAGCTCATAACCAGCTGCACTACAAGGGCCCCGATTCTACCTAGCTTTCTTATTACCCCAGATAAAGGCTATTGACTAGTAAACCTCAGATCTATGAAACAAGCCCTCGGGATTTTAGCAAGCCCAGAAATGCAGCTTCTACCAAGAAAGGAGATAATATTGGAGTTCAGCTTTTATTCTGGGCTACTCCAAATTTGATATCTTGGCTCACTACCCCAAGAAGAAATATTATAATTTTATTAGTTTATATGAGTGTCTCATGCTATTTGAATTTTCAACTGCCTAGTACTGAGACAAGGGTACAAATCGCCTCACCTCTATCCTCGGATGAAAACCAAGGGACACTATTATAAATCTCTTTGGGGGAGATACAATCTTAGATGCAGGTCCTGTTTTTTTTTTCTCTTCAGTGTTGCGTTGTGGGATACGCTATAGCCAATGTATGTAGAGTAAACTAGCTTTGTCTACTTTCTTCTATCTTATGATAATACCATAAAGTTGGTTTGAAAACAAAATGTGCAGTGGAAACTGGCATAGCCTCAGATTTTTACCAAAGGGCATGAACTACTTTGATGATCTGATGAATCAAGAAAATCCTGTTTGTTGGTTATTTCAAACAAGAGCTTTAAGAAAAAGGAGCTCTGATATGCTGCAGCTTTTGACAGCAGCCATGAATCACTGAGAGAAAAGCATGAGAACCCAGTCAGCAGACTTAATTATATATCATTATCCAAAAGAATGGCAACATTTTAGGTATGAATTAAACTTTTAGTGGTGGAGGCTTGCATCATTTGGGAACGTTAGTCTATCCAGTGATTTTAAAATCCATAGACAAAACACCAAAATTCATTGTTCATTCAAAAGGAGTTGCAAAGTTTCTTTGTTTTCCCATTTCAAGACTTTTGGGGAAAGTTTTTTTTAAAGAAGCTTTTTGTGACAAGATTGTTTTCAAGGTAGGAGAGGATATTTACAATGAGAAAACAAAACACATAAACAGAAATAGTTGGACTATCAGGCAATCAGGTCCCTTTCAGGACTCCAAGAGCCATGGACTCAGACCTCCTGACCACTGTCAGGCTTTTCTCTGGGCAGTTTTCTAAGGTCAATCCCTTCTGCTCACCAGGCCTGCAGGGTTTCTGCTCTGCCTCCAGGGCAGGGTGCAGGTGTGAAGGAAAGGTCAGCTTCGGCAAATCTGACAGTAAATGTCCCTTTCTATCAGAGGTAAGTAACCTCTGAAACATTGTGGAGATATTGAAAACTTTAGAAAAAGCCGTTGATTGGACAACTATATCCACTTGCAAGGTCCTGTGTAGCTTCAAGAACTTAATTTTTAAAATAAAAGAGAGACAGAGAGATATTAAAAAGATGTGTGACACACAAGTGCTTTCATGAGCCAGTCTCAGTCCCTACAGACAACTTTACCTTCACTCACATTGTGCTTTTATCTTAGTAACTTTTTAAAATTCAGACTTCCAGCTTATCTTGGAAAATCAAAGGTTGAAACAACCCATAGGCGGCATTCATAGGCAAAACACAGGTGCTGAGAGACAAGAGTGTTCTCAGTAGCTACCATCTAGGACTTGGTTCTACTTACAACACTGATAGTACTTGGCTAGCTCTAAGAGCCTTTTTGTTTTGTTTGGTTGTTGTTTTTAATCATTTTGTTGGGGGCTTATCCAACTCCCATCACAATCCATTCATCCATCCATTATATTCAAAGCACATTTGTATACTTGCTGCCATCAGCATTCTCAAAACATTTTCTTTCTACTTAAGCCCCTGGTATCAGCTCCCATATTTCTCCTCTCTCCCCACCCTCCTTCCCCCATGAACCCTAGATAACTTATAAATTATTATGATTTTGTCATATCCTACACTGTCCAATGTCTCCCTTCACTCACTTACCTGTTGGCCATGCCCAGGAGGAGGCCATATGTACCAAGAACTTTGGAAGAGGACTGATTTTTACCATATTAAGTAGATTTTTCTTTTATTTTTATCATTAATGTTTCATAAATTTAGGATTTTTATAATACCACATGCCGATTTAATTCCATTTTCTCAGTATTCACTTGAGACTTGAGACTAACATAACTTTCTTCTAAAGATTTGTATATTTTTGCTCTTTCCTCTATCAAACTGTTTCACATTTTTCCAGACCAGAAATATCTCTACCAGTCAACTTAAGTACTCTTTTTTTTTTCAGACCTCATTTTTTGCCCACCTAATTCTACAGATTTTCACCCAGTTTTCTGCCTTCAAAGAGTCACAGTCTCAGAAAGCACAGAAGCAGACCTACGCGGTGCTGTGGGGTCATTCTGCGTTAGCGTCAGCTCAGTGACAGTGAGTTTAATTCTCTAGGTCAGCCTACTTCCATGCTGCTGGGAAGAAATGAAATAGGAAGAGAAAACACTTAATAAAATCAAGACTCACCCACTGTTGAAATCAACTGTCTTGGCCTGACTAGTCCTTCCCCATCTCCCCCAAGGCTAATGTGAACAAAGGAATAATGTAGATAAAATGTACAAGAAATGCACAAATGTGCTTGACATAATGGATGGATGTACAGATTGTGATGAGTTGCATGAACCCCCATAAAATGATTAAAAAAACTGTAACTTTGCTATCATGGGGATAGACATCTTTAAACCCTAACTAAAACACAAATCATCCACCTCATCCTCAACACTCACATTTCTACCTTAGGAAAAAATAAGGAACTTAGAATTATAATGACATTCTGTCTAAATGAAATGTAGATAACCTTAGTACACAATAATTTGGTTACTGTTTATGCCATTACAGTGTTGCAATAGGTAGGGTGGAGAAGACAGGGCAGGATATGAATTACCTTGTAGTCTCTTTAGTCCTATGAAGCTTCTCTTTTCCAGTTGAAACAACATTGTTATTTTAGCCTTTTCTCCCAGGATGATTTCTCAACTTTAATTATTCTTTTTGTGTTTTTCTGGTCCCTCCCAACTCTCACTCTCAGAATCTCTTTCTTGACAAGGAGCATGAACTGCTATGCTTTCTGTCCTGATTATATTCAGATAAACTAATGGGCGTGTTCTGAAATATGTTTTAATATATATTTAACTTATAGTTGTTCATTCCAGTAGTCCCTTATCCATTATAAATGACTCTGTGTATAAATATTCCTGACCAAATGGATTTTCCTCATTTCAAAATGTTTCTACTTTTTTAAATTTTGATAATCTAAATTAATACTCAAAATTTGACGGTATGCTGTAATAAATGCATATTACCCTGAATATACTTAAGGGTTTATCTCACAGAAGTATTGCTTCCTGGTCTTGAACTTCTCTATTTCTCTTTTGCCCTTTAGTATTCTTGACAACATAGATTTTTGACCATCACAACTTATTGCTTTCTTATGTTCAGTTTGTTATATACAATTGATTCTCAATTTTCCCAATATGCAATTCCTTATCTCCTATCTTTATAATGTAATATTTGCAATGATCTCTTAACTAGCTATATGTCTATAAGTTGTCAGTTGACTTTATATCTCCTAATAATAATTGTTTGAACATTTTAAAAAACAGTTTCATTTGAAGTATTTTTTAAAAGAAAACATTTTCATTTAGAGAAACTTAGGCTCATAAAAAAATTGCACAAACACTGATCTAAACAACACTTGTAGTAACTGGCCTTACTTTTGGCATATGAATACTAACCTACCACTGACAGAACTGCACTCTAGGGAAGACCTTGACATGTACTTTTTGATGATGAGTATGATGCCAGTCTCCTTGACTTTGTCAATCTCAGCCTTATAAACCACTTGATTATCTAATTAACAATGGCCAGAACCAGTCAATTTAAGTTGAACGATTCATGTACTATCAATTTTTAAACATTCCATTTTGTTTTGAGAACTTGCAAATTTTTCTTGATAATACTTCATCTACTCTGTCGTCCAATTATTAGAGGATATTTGCAGCTATTGTTCTCATTTTCAGTCATGCCATGTCAAACACAAGGTCCCCAAAGCTTTCCTCCATCCACCTCATTACTGTTAACTGTGTTTTGACCATTTGGTATTTCTTCAGTGTTATTTCATTGCCATTAAACCTGAGGGGTCCGTGTTCCGGAGGCAGATCACCAGGTCTTCCTCCCAGTCCCTGTTTCTGGAGACTCCACTAAGACTTTGGGTGACTCCACTACCTTGGGTGACTCTGCTTGTATTTGAAATTATGGGTGCCATTACTTCTGGCATCACAACATCCTGGAAGCCACTATAGGACGACACAGAAATAAGACTGGTGTAAGCTTGAATACAGACTCCAAAAACATAAAGAATATATTTCTATACCAAATTATATTTCATATTTACCTGTAAAAATTGTTTCTCTCTGCAGTAGAACATTCAGCATTTTTCACATTTCCAACTTTAGTGCTTAGTTGTCTTTCACTAAAGATTGATGAAATGAATACATCTGATGTCCAGCAACTGGAAGTATCAAGCCTTAGTACTGCCTGCGGTCTATTGATCTCAATGTCGTCCTTATATTGCATTTATTTTATATTTTCATGGCTGTCTTTAAGTAAATACCAAATGTGTGTTCATTCATCAGTTTCATATCCTACCTTATTTCTACAGTAATTGTTTTTATCATTTGGTTAGTTTACACGATTGTATTTCTAATAATAAGCAATAAATATTAAGCATAATGTTTTTTTAAAAATTGCACAAAACTGTGACATTTCCACAGAGTCCTGCCTTACCCTTTTTGTACAATTTTTCTCTTGGTGACATATGTAGTATATTTGCTACTGTTGATGAACCAGTATTGAAGCATTATTCTTAAACCCATAGATTAATACGTTATTAAGCCTATAGATTACACTAGATCACATAGACTGCAATTCTTTGTGTTGTATGATTCTATAGTTTTCACAGTGCTGGATGCCATGTATGAGGATAAGTCACATACTATTGCTATAAAATCATAGAAACCTTCATTAAGCAAAAAGACCAAAATGTAAAGCCACTATTTTCAACATATCCTCTATCTACTACTAAAAGCAGTGTTTCCATTTCCCTAGTCCTTCCCCCAAAGAATATACGCTCTTTGATTTCTACCACACTGAAACAGAAATTTGAGTACCCTCTAAGAACTAAATTATGTTCATATCACATGAGCTCTTTGAGTTTGGCAAACAGAAGAAGTGTGAAGGAGGAAGATCGGAGCTGCAAGGTGGAAGGGATAAGGCTTCCCAACAAAGTTCTCACAGGCCAGCCTCTCTAGCCTTGAAAACTGAGCAAATACCTTGTCTTAATGGAAAAAGGATTCAATGTAACTTTCAGCTTTATCTTAGGAACACCATTTTCGTTGTTCTTGAAGCTTCTTTCATTATTATAAGTCCTTGTGATAGTCCTGAGTCCTTCAATAAAGTCTATCAATATTAGTCCTTTGAGATTTCCCCCAAGTACCCTAACTACCTGGGCTGTGTCCTCCTCTGTGAAAATTACGGCCCCGCAGATCCCCTTGGAAGGCACTGTTTGGATTGGACCTTTCCTTGAGGGCACTCAATTAAAACCAAGACAACTATTTTACTGAGTGCAATTGTCTGTAGGCACTCACTAGTTACAGAGACATGTTTAAGCACATTTTGTTTAGAATAAACAAACTCATGTATAAACTAGAACCCCAGTAGAAATCCTTTTTAACATATCCTCATATTAGTATGCAGAACAATTTCATTGCTCTTAAAATGACCTGCATGTTACCTATTCATTCCTTCCTCCTCTCTTTTAATTCCTGGTACACTCTAATATTTTTGTTGTCTATACTGTTGCCTGTTCTAGACTGGCCATGTAGTTGAAATAACTGGAGCCCTTTCATTTGGAAATATGCATTCAAGTTTTGTTCATAGTCTCCCACTATTTGTTACTTTGTCCTACTGTGAGAAAGATGTGTTGCTTTAATGCTGGATGCTGTCCCAGTGGTATTTCAAATACCAGATCATGCATGGTAGACATGTTTCAAAGGAGAGTCCACACAAAGACAGACCAGAAAGAAAGAGCTGGTGAGTTACTTCAAAAAATTAGAAGGTGGGCAATGAAACCCTCATAAACAGCAAAGCAGCTTTGTCTTATTTAGTGCCAGAAGATGAGCTTTTCAGATTGGGGGACTCAAAATTCAACAAGAAAACTGCCTTCTGAAATGCACTTGACCGTAATGACATGGGTCCCTTAATGACGAGGGACCATCATTTGCTCATGTGGCATAACTCAGAACAAACAAAAACTCCACTGCAAATGTTCATTGAGAATCATAATATGAATGTATAAAGTATAAGGTATGAATCTAGAAAAATTGGAACTAACAAAAAATGAAGTAGAACATATATTGGTCCTGGGCATTAGTATTTTGGCCAGTCTAAAATAGAAAAGCACATAGTTTAACATGCCTATATGGCCATTTGAAGAAAAATATTTCCATGTTCATGTGAAAAATAGCATTTCAAGATCTGGCCTGTATGATGATGTTGTCAATAACAGGATAACACCCATTCGCCTAACACTGTAAACCTTTATAGGAGCAAGAAGTCTCATCTCTTTCCCACGAAGCACCTGTGAGGTTTGATCCACTGTCCCAAAGTCTAAGCCACCATGCCACTAACGCTTCCGATTAATTCCAAAGATAAATAAATTGAAGGGTTTTTTTGGAAGGTTTATACCAGCTAACATTCTGAAATTTTTGAAAGAAACAATCAAGTTTTAAAATAATTATTGGTCATCAGAACACAAAAGTTGAAAGAAGGATCAGTATTCAGAAATAATTACCCTGATAATAGAAAGGACATGAGATCACATGAAATAATTTTTTAAGATTAAAGTTACTGATTGCAACAGCTTTTCCATTGCAAATGCTTTTTAAGCAACAAACACATCACTTATCTGTGTCAGCCTCATTGACTGAGATACACAGGAATCAAATGAATTATTTCTGAAAGAAAGAGATAAGGAACAATTCCAATACCATCAGTCAGAACAAGGTCAGGGGCTAACCAAGGAACTGGTCATTTGTAAGTCCAACTGTAAGCTGAAGAAACTCAAAACAAGTTGGCAGGAATGGAGTGGAGGCCGTATTTGACCTCATCCAGCTTCACAAAGGAGAACAAGAATCTAACTCGAAAGCAACAAAGGCAAAAATCACACAGGCCTCCTGTCTCCGACCTTCTTCAATCTGTCCTGACACCCACCCTCCCTTCCACAGCACTCTGTCCTCTGCTGGGCTCTATAGACCGTTGCAACAACAACACAGGACAACACTCATGACTATGAGGTTTATTAGGGAAGCTAGCAGGTTACAAGCCCAGATCAGAAATGTCAACAATGCAATTCTTTTGTCCTCAGCAATGTCTACAATCATGCCATCATCTAGTCCTCACAGCCACAGATCTCCTGGGCCTCTGCCCTGGTCAGGGGAGGGTTACAACGCCGCTTCAGGACTAATCAGTGCCCCAAGAGCACTTCATTCTGCAAGCCAGTCTCCAGCTGCAAGACATTCAACTTGATTCTCTCTGTATGGCCCTAAATCCACTCTGTTTCAGGCACTCCGTGCCGCTATCTCTGATGCTGCTATTGCACACACTCCAGTTGAAACTCTTCCTCATAGTCACGAGCTTGTTATGCCTCTTTCGAAGGTAGCTTACTTTTTTTCCAGAGGAATGGCACAAGTGACCACTCACCACCTTAGAGTCTCTCAAATCTCATTTGATTGCTCCCATTCAGTCATAAAAGTAATGAATATTTGGGCCTAAGCAATTCAATTGAACCACAAAGTCGACGAGGGCTAAAGTACTGTGTGTTGAGAATCTCTCATCTGAATTTAGAGACCATGTCAAGAAGAGATTTGGCCAAAGCTGTGGGATGCCAGCAAGAGCATCATACATGAAGAAATAAAAAGTTGTTCAAAAGACAGGAGTAAAAGGCAACTAAAATGGACAGCATTTTGGATAGGTTATTGATGAGGGAAGGAAAAGGAGAGAGGGAAGAGAAAAAACAATATATAGAGAGAGTTTAACAGAATGTTGTCATTTCTTAACATGGGCTGTGTAACGATATATATATGTATCTATGTATGTATAGTGTTTAAAAACTGGGGAGGGGGGAATCAATCTTGATTCCTTATCCCTCAAGCCTAAATAGTAGTCTGAGTGGCTTTAAAAAAAAAAGAGGAGGCTCTGGGGCATGGCCTACAGGGAAGTGAGTGAAGGGACACGTTGGACAGTGTACGATATGAAATAACAATTTGTATATTGTTAAAGGTTCATGGGGGGAAGGGAAATAAGGGGAGGTAGAACTGGGGGCCTAAGTGGAGGGAGGATGTTTTGAGAGTGATGATGGCAACAAGTGTGCCAATGAGGTCTGCATACAATTGATGTATGTGTGGATCGTGAGGGGAGTTGTATGAGTACCCAATAAAATGATTCATTTAAAGAAGGGGGAGAGGCTGAGCCCCGGTGACATAGTGGTTGTGCGCGGGACTGCGGCCCACTGGGACAAAGGTTCAATTCCAGCAGTGGTGCTGGGCCTCCTACTCCCACCACCGGAGAGCAGTGATGCCAAAAAAAAAAGGTGGGGGGGGGAGAAGGGAAAGAGGAGCTTTTCTTTCTTTCTTTTTTTTTAGAAGAGCTTATACTATAAGTGCTCAAGTGGAAATGAATGTGGCAACATGTGTGCAAATGTGCTTGATACAGATGAGGGATTAAATGTTATAATAGCTGTAAGAGCCCCCAATAAAATTATTTAAATTTTTAAAAAAAGAAAAAGAAAAAAAAGAGGAGGAAGAGTAAAATTGAGGCCTGGCCCAGAGCACCTGTTCTGCCCCTGAGCGCCTGCAGGAAATCTCTCCAACTGGCATTCGGTAACAAGCAGGGTCAGTTTTCTATGAAAATAAGGAACTAGGGAGGCAAGGCAGTGCAGAATTGACGTTTGGAGAGATGAGAGAATGTGGCTACTAGCTGGAGACCCAGAGCAGGCTGGAGACCCGCGAGCAGGCCTGAGAACATTCACCATATTTCTTTGATCTGTGTGCTAAGCATGCAACCTGAGATTATGTACTATATGAAAATGAATGCAGCATCAAGATTGAAGAAAAACTGGCTATCAACCAGTAATATGCAGGTGAAGAAACCTTGTTTGCTAAGAGGAGAAATTGATGTAGGTGCTGAAAAAGAGTAACTAAACTGCAGAAGGGATTAGACTTCCACATGAGGAGAGCAAAAATCCTCGCAACTGGGCCAATAAGCGAAAACATGATTAGTGCAGCAAATCATTAGGGTTGTCAAATATTATCAATAAACCAGGGATCTATAAACCATGCCTATGGAAGCAGTTGTCAAGAAGTCACGTGATGTATTACACTGGACAGATCTGCTGCCAAAGATAGCTTTCTAGGACTTAAAAAGGGAAATACGTCACTCTGAGGCCTAAGACGTGTTTGATCAAAGTCATCACTTTTTCAATAACCTCATATGCATGTGAAAGATGGGCAATTAAGAGAAAATACCTAATAATTGAATAATAACGACGACAAACATTTACTCTACTATGGCCTGTGGAATCAACAAATTGGGCAGAGGATAGTTAGGATTCTCTTTCGTAGAGAGGATGGGGAGGCGTCATCTCATGTCCTTCAGACATGAGCTCAGGAGGGAGTAGAAGGGGGAGAAAGACATCCTGTCATTCAAGTAGAGGAGCAGTTAAAAACAAGATGATCCACAGAGATTAACCCAGTGCCTGCAACACTGAGCTTACACGTAACAGGAATTAGGAAGATAGTGCAGAATCAGCAATTTTTATGTGTTATATGTAAGGGTGGCGGCTATAAGATGAAACTGATTAATTGGCTCGTAACAATACTATCTGTTCGTAGTTTGATAGCTCACTTCTTTTTGTTACTGAATAATATTCCATTGTATGAATATAATGAACCACCATTAATTTATTTGGTTGAACTCCCATGTGTGTATGTGTATGTGTGTTGTTCACATGCACACATACATATGTGTGTGCTTTCTATGTTACCATCCAGTTGTTTATTTATTTTCCTTCTCTTCATCCCTCCTTCCAATTCCCATTACACTGGGCTTCGCTAGTGTAAAAGTATAGAATATTGAGTTTTGTATCTCAAATGAAAACCATCCTGTAGGTTAGGCCTTGATCTGCTAAGATCTGTAGTACAAAAAGAAAGAAGAAAGATAAGGTTGTCTGCTCTTATTAAGATTTACAGTCTTGGGCTGAGCCCTGGTGGCATAAGTGGTTGAATGCCGACTGCGGCCCACGGGCTTGGCTGTTCAAATCCAGCAGCGGCTCTCAGGAGCAGCACTGGATAGCGCCCACAAACACCAGAGGGCAGTGATGCCTCCCCCCCCAAAAGATTTACAATCTTAGGGCTGAGCCCCGGTGGTGTAGTGGTTGTGTGCGGGACTGTGGCCCACTGGGACGGAGGTTCAATTCCAGCAGTGGGGCTGGGCCTCTTACTCCCACCACCGGAGAGCAGTGATACAAAAAAAAAAAAAAAAAAACCCTATATAAGTTCACTCTGAATTGGAATTGGCTCAGTGATAGTGTGTCTAATTTTTGAATTAGGAACAAAGACAATGCTTGGTATGAGAAAGTATAATGTAAATATTGTTCAGTGAGATGATCCTTAGAGAGAATTTGACATAAATAGAATCACACATAAGATTATGCTTTAGACACAGTGGCTTCAACAGTGGGTAACATGGGAACACTCATAAAGGTGATCCAGGAACAGACAGTGTTTTGTTCTGTAGTGCATAGGGTCGCTATGCGTTGGAATCAACTTGCTGGCATCTACCAACAATAACAACCGTGGCATGTATGGGTCTTTAAGTGGAACAGAGAGTTTGCACTCAACCATGAACCTCAAAGTTGACCCTGTGGACTCACCCAGCAATGCCAATAGGAGCCCTGGTGATGTAGTTAGAGTTTGGGCGGTGACCCACAGGGTCAGCAGTTCAAAACCATCAATAGCTCCATAGAAAACTGGGCTTTCTGTTCCGATCAAGGGCTACAGTCTGGGAAGCCCACAGGGGTGTCACTCTAAGTCAGCATGGACTCGATGGCAGTGAGTTTGGACGATGTTGATGGTTTGGGGATCCGCTTTCTTAAGGATTTCAGCCCACACAACCCCATTCCAGCCTCTCACCCCAGTGTCATTCAAGTAACCAACAGTTCATAACATGGATCTTCACACTGAATGAGTTACTGTTGAGTCAATTCAGACTGGTGATGACCTCATATATCAAAGGCTAGAGCTGCACTCCCTCAAGTTTTCATGACTATGATGTGTTGCTATCAGGTTGTCAGGCCTTACTTTCAAGGTGCCTTTGCAAAGGTGGATTTGACCTGCTGACCTCATGATTAGTAGGCAAGCGCTAAACTATTTGTGCCACCCAATGATTCTTTTAAAACATGTCTACCTGATTTTGTTCACCTCACGAATGTCTCAACTTTGGTCTTAGTGTTTGACTAAAA
>PVJH01039758.1:0-16166 GCA_004026705.1 Nesogale talazaci | reverse complement strand
TCTTAGAGGATCCTTTGTTCATTCCCTTAGCAGGTGGACAGGAGCCCCTGTTCTGCCCCTGACATTATTCACATTCCCCTGACTATGTTCAGAGGAGGCTTAATCCATGTAAGGACCTGCAAATGGATTTGGGGCTTCCGTAATCATCCATAGCCTTCTGCTAACCTGGGGTTCACAATGTAAGCTCTGATAGCCTCCGTCTTTGGGTTTGGGGTTTTATTATTTACCATCTTAGGCCACATAAGCAGTTGTACTTTATGTGGGCTTAGCTTGAAATAAGTACACATAAGGTAGAATTTTGATTAAAATTTGTTTTGCTTAAATTACTTTGAAATGCATCAAGATAGATGTGATAATAATAACAAAACAAATGATGAAATTAGCAGCATTTTACCTTCTGTGCAACATTTCTCTCTCTCAAGAATGCCCTCTTGGGTATATACCAGGACTAGCTGTTCTTTTGACTCTCCTTAATCTTTTTGGCTACTCTTACCTACTCAATGACTTCAATCTCATATCTAAATTTCTAGTCAAAATCTTTCTCTTGACCTCAAAGCATTTGCAATATATTGGCTTCTGATATATCCACTTAGGTGGCCTAAAAACAATCTGGATTCCTATTATCTAAAGCAATTTCATATCTTTCCCAGCAATAAAAGAAAAGGGAACTTCTCTGACAGATACGATGCCTTCAATCTTGAGAACTCACCTACCGGATAGACTTTAGAGCAAAGGGACAAAATAATGAAAGCAGCAGCTTAGGAAGTTTGGAATAGGAGAGGGCCAGTCTCATTCCAAAAGCCGGATTTAGGAAACTGCCTTAGGCCCACGTGATGATGCCTAGGTTGGTGAAATGACAGGAGATAAGAAAAAGTCATTTCTAGGAAATTAATGTAATCAGTTACCAATTAGACATGAGGCTATACTTACTGCCATTATGTCTATTCTAACAGCAACCCAAGAGGGCAGAATGGAGCTGCCCCAGTGGGTTTCTGAAACGGAAGTGCTGTATGGGGGCAGCAAGCGTCCTCTTTCCCCCGGGCGGCGGCGGCGGCGGCGGCTAGCGCCCAGCTGCTTGCCGTGTCCTTAGCAGCCCGATGCGCCCCTCACCAAGCCGTGCTCTCTGAATAATAGAGACAGAAGGAAAAGTTTTCCTGAACTTTTACTTTGAGCATGGCTTGGTTTAATTTGTTTGGCCATCAGTGATTACAGTTTGAAGAACTACCCTTGGCCCATGTACAAAAATAGCCATTTAAAGTATCTCTCTGACTTCTTCCCTCGGTAGACCCAAATGCGCTAAAAGAAAGCCACGGGGAAAGAATGCAGCTTGGCATGTTAAGCTGTAAAGTAATTGAATTGAGCTTGAAGTGAGTACAAAGACGGTAAAATTTTGATTAAAATTTGTTTTGCTTAAATTACTTTGAAATGCATCAAGATAGATGTGATAATAATAACAAAAACAAATCTGCCATTGAGTTGATTCCAACTCTTAGTAGCCCTTTCTTGCATTTCCACGACTATGAATCTTTAGGGAAGCAGACAGCCTCATCTTTCTTCAGCAAAGTGACTGTTTAGTTTAAACTGCCAAGCTTGCAGCTCGCAGCCTAATGCTGATCTCACAGCAACTCCAGGGTTCCTCAGATGATGAGAGTAGATGTGATCAATGCAGCAAAATGCTAATTGGAAAATGTATATCAGTAGTTCTCAAGTTCCTTTTTTTTGGGGGGGGGGGCATCACTGCCTCTGGTGGTCGTGGGCGCTACCCAGTGCTACTCATGAGAGCGGCCGCTGGATTTGAACCGCCAACCCCGCGGGCCGCAGTCCCGCACTCAACCACTTTCACCACCGGGACTCAGCCCAGCTCTCAACTTTTTTTTTTTTTTTCCAGCTCTCAACTTTCTTAATGCTGCCACCCTTTCTTACAGTACCTAATGTTGTGGTGAGACCACCCCCACCATAAAATAATTTTCATTGCTACTTCATAACTGTAACGTTGCTACTGTTATGAATCTGGCCACCCTGTGAAAGATCATTCGGCCCCCAGAGGGGTTGAGAACCACTGCTTTAGGTGCACAGACAGGTAGGTGTTCACTGGTCATTTTGACTTTTCTCTATCTTTGAAGGTTTTCATAATTATCCTGGAACTTCTGGTATAAGCTATTGGCTAAAGACTTATTTTGGAGATTTAGCCTCCTTGACCAGAGAATTTTTAAAAATAGGCTTAATGATATATAAATTGTAGATCAAACAATTCATTAGGTCAGTCATATTAAGAAGAGTTGTGCAATCACCACCACAATCAACTTTAAACTATTTTCTTCTTCTTTGTACTCATTGTTGATTCCCCTTTTCTACCCAGTCTCCCCTTCCATGCCCCTAAGAAATGAATGATTCAGTTGCTCTCTTGGATTTCCTATTATATATATATATATATAAACAAAGAATAAAAACATAAAATAACCCATCAACAATGACAGAATAAGAAAACTCACTTGAAAAGTAGAAAATATTACATAGTAAAAAACTAGAAAAAAACAAAAAATGATTCAAATGGGAGGTTAATTGATAAGGTGTTACATTTTAACCTAACTCCATCTGCCATAATCAACTTTACAAAGGTCTCCATCAGATAGCAAGACTATTCACATCCCTCAACTATGGTCAGAGGGATTTCACCAGAGAATTAACCCCGCAAATGGATTTTTGGACTTCCACTGTTCTCTATAGCCTTCTGCAAACTGGGTGGTAAGTCCTAGAAGCTCTTCCAGATTTGGATGTCATTATGTAACGTCCCTGAATCACACAGGCTCTGGTGTGTTTCTTTGGTGCCTCACTGACATGGCTTCTTGTTTTAAGACTCCAGACACTTCTTTCTTCACCACCTTCTGACCTGTCACCCATATCATCAGTGATCTCTTCCTGAAGGCAAGTACTGAGGAAGGCCCTGTCAGAAGAGCTACTGGGTTTTAGATTAGGCCTAAGATTTAAGTATGAGCTCAAAACTCATTCAGATATCAATGAATTTACCTCTCTATGTCTCTGATTCATTTTAGAGACATCTTAATCATTTTACTGAAGGCTATTATAAATCATGCCCATGGGACAAAAGGTAATATCATTATAAAATATAAAATACCCAAGAAAAAGAAATCAAACTGGTATAGGATGGCTCATTAGACCACAGTAAATGAAGTGTTGACTTGTACAGATTCAAAACTTTAAGTGAGTAGACACTGCACAAAACAGCAAGGATTAAAGATATGACAAAACTCTGTAACACTCATTTATTTACAAAGGCAGAACCATGCCTTTTAGACTACACACAGGTCATAAAAAACAGAGGGAGCAAGAAATTAATAAGTATATGTTAGTCTAAGGACACTATTTATTGGCCGCCCTCAAAGCAAGAGATTTCTACCAAACCAAACTCCAACAACTGCCAATCAATTATGTTACCTGGGGATATTCATCTAGCTAGAACAATTTAATGTTAAGTCCAAAAGTATTTCAGTTTCTTAAATCTGTCCTGGTGATTTTAAGGTAAAGTCCAATTTGCTTAGTGGGATTTCACTTTGGGTCCTTCTGGTGTGGCCTATGAAGGACACCTTTAAAGGACTAATTAGGAACATAATATTGGGCTTATTCTCCCCTTGGGACCTATATAAGTAATGTTAAGCATTTTTCCCAATCTCTGGTTACCACGCTTGGCTTATCCACTATCTGAAGTGTAATTGCATTCTCTTGATTTGATTCACTAATCACTCTGTTTATTTGTAGTGACCATAGAACAGTGTTAAATGGCAGGAACTTTCCTCTCCATGCAGCATAAGGAACTGATGCCAGTTGGATTGAGGCTACCTCTCGAAGTCTTTTTTAAGATGTTCAGATAAGTGGGTGGTTTATGAGAAGTGGGCAAACTCACTACTTGGCTGCCTGGGGGAACAGCTAGGAAGATTCCAAGGTAGAACAGAAGCCTACCTTTGTCTGGGTATTATCCTTATCTTAGAGGACGCATACACAATTTGTCCATGTGTAATTGACTAGTTTTACTCAGCATAGGGGTTTCCAAGTCCATCCACGTCAGAGGTGTTTTGTGATTTCATCACTGATTTTTAGGGCATTCCGTTGTGCAGATGTACCACTCTCTTTATCCATTCCTCAACTAATGGGCATTTGGGTGGTTTCCAGCTTCTTGCTAGTGAACTTTACTATAATGAGCATGAAGCAGCATACATCTGTTTGGATCTGCCTCTTATTTCTTTGGAATATATGCCCAGCGGAGATACTGCTCAATCGTATGGTATTTTTATTCCCAGTAGTTTTAGGAATCACCACATAGCATTCCCTAATGGATGCAGCATGCAGAGAAGCACACCAGCAATATTTGAGTTCTGAGCTTTCCACACTCTCGCCTCCATTTTTGTTCTCGCGTCTGCTTTTTTGGATTGGGCTGTCATTGTGGGCTGACCAGAGACTTTTCTTTTCTCTGTAGACACTTTCCGTTGTACTTTTTGCCAGACAGAGGTAGAAGAGGATGAATCAGCAATGCCCAAAAAGGATGCACGCACACTTTTGGCAAGATTTAACGAACAAATTGAGCCAATTTATGCACTGCTTCGGGAAACAGAGGATGTGAACTTGGCTTATGAAATACTTGAACCAGAACCCACCGAAATCCCAGCCTTGAAGCAGAGGTGAGTCTCGGCTCTGTGACTTGACGAAGAGCACTTTTAATTTCACATGTGTTTTAATTACTTGTACTCTGGAGAGTAGGTGCAGGTAAATGAGTATTTTACCAGGAAACCGGAGCCTGTAGTTAAGGAGATCCTAAGTTCTGTCATGCTTGTCTTATTAACTGGTGCCTGTGATGAAATTCATTTTATTGAATGCAGGACAGTATGGGCCCTAGGCAACATCTTTAAATAGTCAGGTTTGACTTCAAGTACTCCCTCTGCTTGGACCTGCTGCAACTCAGCCGATTGCTAGCTAATCCTAAATTGATTGTGCCTCTTGAGAGTGCTTGAAATTTCCTCGCCACCTTCTGAAGGTTGAAGTTCTGTACAGAGTGCAGTTTTCGCCACTCCTTTTTTCTTTTTTTTGATTTTAAGTATTCTTTTTTTTTTTTGATCTTCGTTTCAAATACAATTTCCTTAGAGTTGAAGTATATCATAAGAAAAAAAGTAGGCAAATTGTTACCCTTGGGTTAATACAACAGTGCTCCCTGTTTTAATCAGTATAGATGGATTTTTAATTGTGGAGGCAGTGTTAGTTTCGCTAGGCTATAAGGATTGATTTAAAGTGTTTTTGAAAACATAAGTGAAAATTGGGGTCAGGGAGTGCTTTCCACCTATGCAGCCTTTTGTCCCCTCACCCATGAGTCGAGCTGAGGGCGTAGACTTTATGCCCACCTAGTCACTTCTATAGAGGGAGTAGGCTGTACCTGTACAGTTTAGGTTTTTCCTTTATAATTTGTTCATAGGAGCACTTTCAGTTCTGCTATTGATGATATAGACTCATCAATCGGGGCAGTTCCAATCACACTAAATTCCCTTTGGTCAAAAACAATCCAGCAAATTTTGTATCTCTATCAGTTGTGAATTTTCTAGCCCAGCACCATGTATTGGGTTGCTTTTTGTTGTGCATAACAAAAATCAACTAGAAGCGATTGAACAATAAAAAAACCTACCTTAAATGAAGAAAATCTTGAAGTAATTCAGTTCAGGATTGGTTAATTTCACAGTTCAATTACACTCTCAACTTTATAGGTTTGTGACATTTTAATTCTCTGCTGAATGTGTCCTCTTGGGATGAAGGAGGAAAGCTAGCTCAAGATGCCCATGCTTTTATAAGCATCACATGCAGATAGTAGCATTCAAATGGCACATGAAAGGCTGTTCTTGTTCCCTGTTGTTCCTGAAGAAAGTGATCCAGAATTCCTCCTTCACTCCATTCTCCCAGTGTTTTCTCACTGGCTAAAATGACTGCATATGTTTCTTTCTAAATTAGCCTCTGCAAAGGAAATGGAATCACATGACTGGTGCATAGGCTAATTAAGAGGAACCTTTCAAGGCTAGGGAATGTTCTAGAGTCCTTTAGATCAAATAACCATCAGTACTCAGTAGGCACAAAATTCATAAGCACAGGGATGAACGACAGTTGATAGGTAACCAGTATCAAGTACATTTGTTTCCCAAAGTGGGTGATACCTTACCGTGTGTGTGTGTGTGTGTGTGTGTGTGTGTGTGTGTGTGAGAGAGAGAGAGAGAGATTGATTGATTGATTGATTCAGTGGGCTGCAAAGCCAGATAACGTATATTTTATCCTGGATTCTGAACAGTTTAGTAGTTTTTAATTGTCAGGGGGGCACTGAGTAATTCTGTTCTGAAAAGGGGCCTGTTGTTCAAATAAGGCTGGGGAGCTGTAATTCTTTTTTAATTGGTCATTTGGTCTCTTACCAATAATTGGATTTTGTCTTACTGTTTGTTTAATCTTTTTCTATTCATTAAGTTATACTGTTGCCACAGCAGTCAATGAGGAAAATTGATTTTAAAAAACTACTAATATTTTAAGGGTTTCTGTGAGTCAAAATTGACTTGATGGCAACTTGTTTGACTTGGGTTTGTGGTTTGAAATTCATGTTGAAATATGAATGTCGTCCAGCTCATTGCTTCTCTGTGGTACAGTGTTGTTAGTGCCTTACTCTTGTTCTCCTTCTATTACTATAGCATTTGTCTTGTTTATTGGTTACCACTACAATAGTATTCATTCCCCACCATGGCTGACATCTACCAATAATATCCACTGCCAGTCACAGCTCACTTCCCATTCTAGGATTTTTATTTACATATTTTACATATCCAGTCCTCTTTGCCCATAAGGTCCAGAGGACCTTTCTGTATCAAGTTACTTGGTGCTTATCAGGAATGATGATGACAACAGATATTAGGAAGGATCAGCAGATGGAGGAAATAAACTGATCAGTAAAGAGGATTTCTAACAGTCTAGTAACTGAAAGAGAAAGGGGAAATGGAGGCAGGAAAGAGAAACTGGGATACTTGGAGTTACTAGTCTCCAGGAGCAATGACAATTGTTTCTATCTTATCAAGGCAAAGATCATTGAAGCTAGGCTGGAAGACGTTACACTAGCTGAGGGGGGCCCACAGAACATTGGGCAGGCTCTGTTGTCTAGAAGTAATAACTCGGAAGTGGTGTTGATTCAGACTTCCTGTACTGTAAACATTGTGTAATGGATGCTCATATTCTATGTACAAGAAATGAAGCATCAGAATAATGTGGGAGTTCAAAGATGAGAGTAATGTTATAAGAGCCCCCAATAAAATTATTTGGGGGAAAAAAAGCAATTATTAGTTTGGTTATATAGCCAATTAAATTCTAGCTTTTCCTACATCAGAACCAGAGTCTGACATTACAGAACTGTTATGTAGTTTAACAGAGTTGATGAAGTGTGTTCCAGTTGATGGAGTTTCATCATGGCAATCTATTAGTGATATTTAAAGTCTTATATCATTTAAATGAAATTCCCTGACAGAAACTTTCCCTTTTCTGTCTTCTGTTATTTAACACATCCCTTTAAGATATTTAGGAATTTAGATTTGAAATCTGACACCATTCTTACTCTTGAATAAGAGTTAAATCTTTTAAAACGTGCAGATCTGACCCCAGATCGATGTGGTGCTGTCGCGCTCTCCCAAGCCGGACCTAAGCTGTAGCAGACGAGGGACAAAAAAACCCAAAAACTTACAGTTCTGAAATATTTTCAGTAATGTCATTTTTGTTATCCTCAAGTAAAATATGCACATTTTCTCCATGGAAGTCACTAAATATGCAGATGGAGTAGACCTAGGCATCTCTCATCAAGATATTTTCCTAGTGCCACATTTTCTGGTAATTTAGATTTGTGTGTGTCTGCTGGAGGCAGAAATTGAGTCTGTGTAGTCAACATGCCGTGGTTAAAACTTTTTTAAAAAATGTTCTTTTCAAATCTAAATTTAAAATTTTGATTTACGGTCCAATTTCTCCTGTCTCAAATTAGAATGAAACCAATCTTGAGTTTCTGAAGGGAGTACTAAACTCAGAAGACTTAAAATGTTGTCTCTTGGAAACATGTATTTTAATTTTCCTGTTCTTTTTCTGGGCTTCTTTCTCTACTCAAAGTACTGAACACTTGCTAACCTTTAGAAGATAGTCTGAATGTTAACTCTAAAGATAGAGTATAGATGAATACTGTGTTGAGGATTATATGTATCGTGAGAGCCAAGAATTATATTTAGTGAGAACCAGCGGCCTCAGATAGAGTGAATGAAGCATTTAAGAGTCGAGAAGGAGGAGAGACAGATGAAGACAAGAATGCACTTGGCCACATCAGAGCCTGAGAAACACTGAGTGGGTGGAATGAGACCGAGAAGGCATCTGGCGTGCTCAGGGAGCCACATTGCGGGGCGGACAGACATAAAGCAGACTCCAAAGGGGAAGTGAAGAAAGGGCAGCGGTGGGGTTTGTGAGAGATTTCCATAAGGCATCATTGATAAAGAGAAACTCAAGGGTGTGAGTGAGCTCAGCAAACACAGAAGAACAACCCAGCCTAAGAAAGAAGAGAAAGTGAATGCGGAAGAAGACGTCAATTCAAGAAGCCAACCTCACCAGGCTCTGCAGGGTCCGAGCTCCATGAAGGCGGTGGCACAGCTCCTTGGAAGACACCATGGGGCAGGAAGTAAATAGCAATCTACTGGGGCCAAATACGGGTTGGACTGAGAAAAAAAACATAGTCTATGGTGCAGGAACATCCAAGTGCAGAAAGAAATAGAAGAGAAAGATAGGGAATACCAATAGGCAGTGGTAACTTAAGACTTTAATATAGAGCAAGACAAATAGATGGGGTTCGAAAAGAGAGGGCTAGGCTCAAAGTGGGAGAGCACATCGCTAGTAGAGTGGGAGCAGTTAGACAATACAGAGGCAGTTAACGAAGTGGCTGAGATATGGAACCAATAGAACAGACACCGCAAGACAGACTGTGGGAGAAGTGGCAGTGGGGACAGTCAGAGCAAAAGAAAAGAAAGCAGTAATTGGTAGCTTGGATTAAATGATGAAATTAGCATGGATTGAACAACTACAGCAGCAGTTCTCAACCTGTGGGTTGAACTACATTTTTACAGGGGTTGCCTAGGGCCACTGGAAAATACAGATTTCCGATGGTCTTAGGAACTGAGACACCACTCCTTTATTGTCTGCAGACAGGTCTGCCCACATGCAGCTATGCCGATCTCGTGAGAAAGAAGCTAGCTATCTCAACCTTGGCACTGACGTGGGTTTTTTACGCATCCTGTGGTAAAACATAGCAATGTAGTTTACCATTGTTATATTAAGACTGTTACTCATGCTTCACCATGCTTCAAGACAAAATTTTATTTGTAATTAGAAAGAAATATTTCACAATATATAAGTATATGTTGTTTTTGTGATTAATCCCTATGCTTTAATTATGTTCAATTTGTAACAATGAACATACATCCTGCATATCAGATATTTACGGGATGATTCATAACAATAGCAACATTACACAACGAAAATAATGGTATGGTTGGGGGTCACCACCACATGAGGAAGCGTATTAAAGGGTCACGGCATTAGAAAGATTGAGAACCACTGAAGGAGAGAGCATGCTGTGTGATAGGGAAAATGCAATTGGACCTGAGAAAGGGTGTGGGTGAGCCTACGGATCCCTTCAGAGGGTGCTTAAAAGCAGGGAGAGATGTCATGTGTGCTTCAGAAACCTCACCAAAGCCATGAGCCCGAACAGCCAAGTAGGTGATGTGCCGTGGGCCCAGGAAGCACTTGTGAGTGGTGGCATAACCAGAAATGAAGTGAGGCCAAAGAGAAGCAGAAAATAGTAAACGGCTTATGAGAGAGAGAACTGATATAGCGAATACATGCAAATAAAAGCTATTGATTGGACTCAAAATGAGAGAGGAGACAGAGTGCAGCAGCCAGCGGGAAGATTTAAAGAAGGGAAAGACAGCTGGACTGTGGGGGCAGGAACCCTGGACTTGCTATATCAATGCTCTACGTGTGCTATTAAGATGTTATTATTCCAACAAACCTGTGATTATATTGTACATTTTCATGACAGTTAGCCCCCATTGTGCAAATAGTATCCAGCCACAAAACATTGATTCTGTAAAAGTGAATAATTCAGGTACTGTGATAATAGATTTAGCCTACATTGGCCCTCTCTCAACAGGACTTTAAAAAATTAGTACCAAGGGTCAATCAAAGACAATATTAGCAGAAGATCAGTATGCCGCAGGGGGGATAATTGTTGAGATTAACAAGGAGGTTTTGTAAGGGAGCCAAAGGCAGACACAAAAACAAAACATAGATCCAGGAATGGGCTTTGGGCTTGTGCTAAATTCTAGCTCCAACTTAAAAACAATTAGTTCTTATATAGTATCCCTGCTTTATACTCACTCTCAGGAAAGGAACACAGGAGATCTGAGTGCTACAGTAAAATGTGACAAAGAAATTAGTTGGTGCCAGCTGTCAGATAAAAGTGTCTGGGGTGTTCAAAGGCATGTCTCCAAATGATGTCAACCAAAGTCACACGGAAGAAGCACACCAAGGACTGTAAATCAGATCATCAAAGTCGAAGGAGGAATTAGTATCAAAGACTATATTGTGAGAAGGCAGAAGACCGTGAATGACAGTGGGGTCCCAAGGTTCATTTGTGAAATTGGAAAGGAATTATCCTCCAGGGAACTCTGCCTACTTAAGATCGGGGGAGGGGGGAAGGTGGTCACTAAACAGAGTGCATTGAAGAGATGAGTATGGAAGATCAAAGGAATAAAACTGACTTGAACAGTTAAAACTTTGCCGTGGACTCCCCCCTCTGGGCTTGATCTGGTTTTCAATATTTTCTGTATTTGCGTTTGTTCATATTGGGGTGTATCCTCGGAGGTGTTATATCATTGGGAGTCACTCTCTGGAAGGTTATATGTCTTTCTGTTTTTTGGAATGCTGAACCAAAGGGACAGCAAGTAGAATAAAGTGTGGGGATGGAGGGTGGGGTAAAAGGGAGACAGGACACAATGTCAAGGAGTCCAGGAAGAAAAAGAATGTTTAAAAATCAATTGTGGTAGCACAATACTGCTTGACGTGATTGAACAATAGAATGATATATGTATTAGCTCCCAATTAATAGTAAGTGTGTGTGTGTGTGTGTGTGTGTAGAATGGAAGACAAGTAAAATGGAACCTCAGGGCCCAAAGAGTCCATCAGGAGAAGATACAGAGCAGGTACAAAATGAGTGAGTAGCTGAAGAAAAAGCAATATAGGGCAAAGGATGAAAGATTCTTCCTCCAAGCATGGGGAGGAAGAATCCTGTGTCAGTGTGGACATAGAAAGCTTAAGTAGCGGGCAGGAAAAGACAAGGCGTCAGCTCAGACAGACACTGGATCCACATAGGTTCAAAAGACTATGGAACTGATGGAGACCTGGGCAAGGAAACAAAAGGGGAGCATCAGAAAGACTGACACCGTGGTTGAGCTCCTTGAGAGGGGAGAGAGAAGCGATGATCAGATAGAGAAAGAAGCGGTAACAGGGAAAAACAAAGTAGGCCGAGAAGCACAGAGAAAAATAATCGTTGGAGATGCATACAGGGATTATCCAAAATGACTGAGATAATGAGAAAGAGCCTGATAAGGTTGATAAATATACCTTACTAGGTAAGTGGTCGGAGAAGAACATTAAATTGAAGACTGGTTTTGTAGAATACTTTTCTAGCCTCTTCCTTGATCAGCCTTATACAAGAGTAGAAAGGGCACACTGGGCCACTTAGAATTATTCTGAATCAAACTAGATAATTTTATATATATATATATATATATGTATGTATGTATGTATGTATGTGTGTATACTTATCATGTTTAAACATTGAGTTACATGAGACCCAACAATTTTACTCCTAAGTATATCCAAAACTAAACCTGTTTCAAGTCGATTCTGACTCAATGGCCATACAGATCAAGGTAAAATTGGCTCTATGGGTTAATAAGGCTGAAAATCTTTATAGGAACAGAAAACCTTATCTTTGTTTCAAGGATCAGCTGGTATGTTCAAACTGTTGACTTTGAATTTGGCAGCCCTCTGCATAACCCAGTATGCCACCAGGGCTCCCAAGAGAAAAGGAAACAGTCGTCTACACAGAAACTTGTACATCAATATTATAGTAGTTTCCTTCATAATAGCAAAAAGATAGAAATAGCTCAAATGATCTTGAATTTGGAGTGAATAAACAAAGTGGCATGTCCATTCAGTTGAATATTATTTGCCTGTTTAAGGGAATGAACACTGATGCATGGCACAACATAGATGAAACTTAAAAACATGCATTAAGTGAAATAATCTGGTCACTAAGGACTAAGTATTTTCTCATGCTATTTATTTAGAATGTCCAGAATAGAGAGGTATTTATACAAAATAGGTTCATGGTTATGTTTCCGATGATATTGGGCTGAGCCCTGGTGGCGTAAGTGGTTGAATGTGGGACTGCGGCCTGCGGGCTTGGCGGTTCAAATCCAGCAGTGGCTCTCAGGAGCAGCCCTAGGTAGTTCCCACGACCACCAGAGGGCAGTGATGCCCCCCCAAAAAAACAGCAACAACAACAAACCAAAACAAACAAAAAAATAAAGGTGATGATATTTTAAGATTTGTCTGTGGTAGAGGTTGTACAACTTTGAATATACTAAAACTCATTGCTTGGAGCCGATTCCAACTCACAGTGACCCTACAGGATAGGGTAGAAGTGTCCTTGTGGGTTTCTGAAACTTAACGCTTTACAGGAATAGAAAGCCTCATCTCTCTCCTGCTGTTGTTTTGAACTGGCAACCTTGGGGCTGGCAGCTCAGTGCTTAGCAACTACCCCATCAGAGCTCCTTTTTTTTTAATGATCATGTGGATTATATCTTTATGTGGTTTCACGTTACAACTAGACACAAATAAACCATGTTGATTTATTTTTAAAACAACTACTTAGAAAAAAAAAACACCTACTTAGGAAAGATGTTGCTCTGACATGTTTGCTGGTGGCTTAGTGGATTACAGGTTGGGTTACTAGTCATAGGCCCGTCATCCCAACTGGCAGCCTCTCTGCTGGAGACAGACAGAGCTTTCTCCTCCTGTGAAGATCTACAATTTCAGAAACCCAAAAGGGCAGTTCTGTTCGCTAGGGTCACTGTGACCCAGAAGTGAGTTTGCCTTTTTTTTTTTTTTAATGTTTTAATGTTTTTTTAATGTTTTAAATGTTTTATCTCACTGTTAGTTCCTTCCCTTCTTAAGTAAATTTACTGAAACAGAAAATTTGACATTTTTTCTTACATAACCTGTATATGTAATTATTATATTTATGACGGAGATTCTATATAGATGTATCAGTTATATATAATCATATATATATATATATATATATATATATATATATCAGCGAACTTTCACCCTGGGGGTAAAAGAAGTTTGTAGGAATTGTGAAGGTAGGTGTATATGGTTGCAGGTAGCATTTGTTTGTATTACTTAGTAACTACTTACTTAACTCTGCCCTTCCTCTTGTAATCTTTCTATAGCAAGGACCGAGCAGCGGCTACAGCTGGAGCTGCTGGTGCAGCTGCGTACCACCGAGAAGCATGGGCCACCAAAGGTCCCTCCTATGAAGACTTGTACACTCAGAATGTTGTCATTAACATGGATGACCAAGAAGATCTTCATCGGGCCTCCCTCGAAGGGAAATCTGCCAAAGAGAGACCCATTTGGTTGAGAGAGAGCACGGTCCAAGGAGCATACAGTTCTGAAGATAGGAAAGATGGTAAGAGTACAGAAGTCAGTAAAGTGGAAATGTTCTGGTTCACTTGCAGATGAACGTGATTTACAAGGAAATGACCTGGGCAGTTCTGAAATTCAGGCCATCCCCAGATTTGAAAAGTCTGACTTAAGGAACCACTTCTTTCTGCTCTTTAATGTTCTGTATATTTGCCCTCTTTTTGAAGTGAACCAGCTCCTACTAGCAACAAGATTCTTCAATCTTTTGCTACATGTTGCAGCTTTTAAGTCATCAAAAAGACTTTGAACTTTCTCATTTACGTAAGCCTAGATTCCCAAACTTGACTGATAATCAGAATCACCTGTAGCAAAATGAAGTAGCAACGAAAATAATGTTAGGGTTGGGGGTGGGGGGCTTCAGCACAACTTGAGGAACTGTATTACTGTGTTAGATAGAGGGTTGCCAGTATGAGGAAGGTGGAGGATCACTGTGAGATTCTGCTTTATTAGGCTGCAGAGGGAGCCCAGGAACCCGTAGTTCCAGTAGATCCCCAGGTGAATACAATGAGCAACTAAGTTTGGGAACCTTGGCACTGAATAAGAAACATGTGCACCTATTCCGACTGACCTACAAACTCTCAAAGACACTAGAGCTCATTCAAAGCCCAGGGACTGCTTGTAGTTTTATTAAGAACTCATCTTTTTTTGCAAAACAATTGCATTATAATAGGAGGTAAGAAGTATACCAACTTAGTTGAGATACTAGACAGCTTTGAAATCTCTGTTTTAGATCTGAAGAATTATCATGTTTTTCTTATTTCTAAGAAATATGTACAAGGTGGCCAAATTCACCTCTCCTTTAATCTTACATGGTCCTAAGTTTCTATGCTTCCCCCCCACCCTGTATTAGAAGCTATAATTATGCACTAGTGTAAAAGTTCTTGTTACTCATAGAGATACAAAGGAATTCCTCAAATATATAAGAAAATAACACAATGATAACAGAGCTGACATTATTCCATTTAAGACTCTATGGCCAACCAAACTCAAAATCGTTAAGTTGATTCTGATACATAGACAGCCCTGTATCACAGAGTAGAACTGAATCTCTGGGTTTCTGAGATGCTAATGCTACTGAAGTAGAAAGTGTCTTCTTTTTTTTTTTTTTTGCTGAGAGTCTAGTGGTTTTGAACCACTGATCCTAGTTTAGCTGTCAAATGCCTGACCCAGACTGGAAGACTTCTTCTAGGAAATTTTGGAAACTTCTCTCTGTGCTAAAGGGTTAAGACTTGCATCAGTTTTCAGGAATTGTAAGACTGTAGATTTTATTTCTTTAATTTTTTTTGGGGGTGGGGTGGGGGGGCATCACTGCCTCTGGTGGTTGTGAGCGCTACCCAGTGCTGCTCCTGAGAGCCGCCTCTGGATTTGAGCCACCAAACCGCAGGCTGCAGTCCCGCACTCAACCACTTACGTCACTGAGGCTCAGCCTTTACTTCTTTAATTTTAATGTAAATTCTTCTGGATTCAAAGGCTGTGAATTTTGCAGAACAGGAAATGGTGGGGGAGGGGTCAGGCTATGACTGGGCAAAGATGGCTCAGAAAGCAGAAGCAAAAATGGAAGTGGGTCTCCATACTTCCACTAGATCTTACCAGTATAAAAACTGTGTGTCCTTATTCCCAGGCTTTATATGGTTCTTTAATGCTAAAGAGTCATCAGTAAATGAAAACCACAATTCAGATTTTTACCGTTTCTTATAACATTTTCCCCTTCATACTTGAGCTCAAAAGAAAATCACTGTCATCAAATCAATTCCAACTCCTCGTGACCATACAGAATAGAGTAGAACTACCCCCATGCATTTCCAAAGCCTGTACCTCTTCACGACAGTAGGTAACTTCCTCTTTACCCACAGAGCTGCTGGTGGTTTCGAACTACCAACCAGCTTGAGATTAGCAGCCCAACACCTAAGCTCTACGCCACCAGTGCTCCTACAGGACAAATTAGACTTGGTCAAAGTGGGATGGAGTTGGAGTGAAATGAAAAGCACATGATACCTCTAATGTGCTTTTCTTGGACATTTTCATCCCAGTCAACAGCAGCCCAATGTTCTTTGGCAATCAGATGCCCATCTCTATCCCGTCCTCCTGATTCGTCCTGGTGATTCAGTGCTTAAGGGTTGGACTGCTGAGGAGTTGACCATTTGCAAGTTTCAGCTTTGGAAACTGAACGAGGCAGGTGCATTGTGTGCCGTAGAGTGCTAGGCGTTGGAACTGACTCAATGGCAGTGGACCTGGGTTCTGATTGCTTGATTGATTTTAAATGTGTAGCTATTTTCATTCAA